>JAHQIW010006915.1:0-114935 GCA_019055375.1 Parelaphostrongylus tenuis | reverse complement strand
CCCCCTCCCCCCGCCTCGACCGACAACGTCCTCCTCCTCTTAAACCCCCCCCCCGACCCCCACAACCGAACCACACCCAACCCAAACGTACACATTTTGACACAGCTTCCTGATGACGTGCCTCACTAAACACACTCATCCCCACCCGCATCATAGGGTTGTCAACAGTCACAAACAAATTTTTATGGTCTTATCTTTTGGTTTTACTTTTTTGTTTTTTTTTTTTATTGTGTTTTCATAATACACGAAACAGTATGGAATTTATATCGAATTCTAATTCGCCGGCGTAGAGAGTCTTTTTATGTTAACCTTGTTGTCTTCATATCCATTTGCACAGTTCTAAAAAACTCCATAAAGTTAATACTATATTGCCCACCCCCCCCGACCGTCCTATGCATCCTACCCGTACACATATCATTGCTACACACACTGGAAAATCTCGGTTTTGGATATTATTTTTGAATACTTTGTGGTGAAACAATTCATGAAGCTTCTATCTGCATACGAGTATTATATATTCATTTCGCCCCCGCCGGGCACACGAAGTCCCTCATTAACAACTCAACTTGGCAAGGGCGGTCCATCAATCACTTCCCGTTCGCGCTATAGTGAATCTCCTGACATAGTAGATTTTCGTCTCAATTCTTTTGTCAATGGCACACCTAACCGATTGTAAGTCATAGGTTAAGCGTGTTCCGGTATTGTGTGGTTTGGACCTAAAAATTCAAACTCATGTCGCGTTTACGAGAACTATGCGCCGATGTAGTCAAGGTTTTAGACAATATTCACTTAGTTCGTCCTGCGACAACGCGCTTTTTCCGAAAACTCCCTCCTCTCCTTCCCATCAAATATCAATTTTTCAAGGTACGTGGGTATCATGGTGCCTAATGATGAAATTCGCCAGGTCGATGCCTATTCTGGAGGACCTCGCCTCGAAACCATTGTACATATTGTAGATAAGTTTTTATTGGAGCCTGTATGAGGTGTCTGCCGCTACTGACGGCACTCATAAATGGTCTTGGTCGACACCGCTCTGCCCACGCCCCTCCATACCCGAGGAACACACGGCTCACACGTTCGAGACGAAAGTGTGGAAAAAAGTACTCTGAAGGCGTAATAGAACCACCTACAGTACGAGAGGATAGTTAACTGGGAACAGGAACCAAAATTTTTACCGCAGAGATATGAAAGAGTAAGGACCTGCTCTCCCTCCCATCAAAGGGTGACAGGGAACCAAAATCCACATAAACACAGCCACTTGTCGGAAACTGAGTGCCATAGCTCTTGACCCTGCAAGGGCCCGTCTGACAGAAAAAAACGTGTTATAGGCACTTTATAAAGTGCCCATACAGACCTTCGTCAAGGAGCACGCTAAACCAATATGTTACACAAATCTGAATTTTACTTCGATTAATGTTCCTCGGCTTCAGACGCCTACCCAGCCCCTCCTCACTAGTTAGTCCTCTTAAGCCCCCCCCCCCGCTTCCTCACCTTTCTCGTCCCCCTCTCTTTCCCCCTTTCCTCCCCTTCTTCCCCCCCCTCTCCCAGTCCCCTCTCTCTCGCCCTCCCTCCCCACCCCTTCCGCTCTCCGCCTCCGCTATCTATCTCCCAAACGCCAGAGAAGACCCTCCCACTCCCCAACTCTTCCCACGCCTCTCCTCTTTCCGCCCTCATCCGATCCCTCATCAGAGTCGACTCAGCTGCTCTCCTGTATCCCCTCTTCGCCTCCACCAAGAGCTACGACGTAAGGCGTACGATTCGCATCAGAGGCATTATACGAGACGGAGGCATAAGATATGGAGGATACAATAGCTACACAGCACACACACGTTCTGCCAACTGAAAAATTCGCAATTCCTTCCCCGCCCCACCTAACTTAGATATCACCACAATCTTAAACTCAAAGCACAAGAAGCAGCACACTTGGTTTAGAATAGTTGCCATACGCACACCTAGTCAGAAGCAGGTCTTTACTGCCACTTCATAAAATTCATGAACATAGCGAGATAAAAGAAAAACATGAAGAACAGAAAACAAAAGTAGGAGACGCATAAGCTTACACATCTCCCTTCCTTTAATAACGCCTGCATGCTGTACTCCCCCAAGGTGACATTGTCGTCACTGCTTTTACGGACTTATTTGACCCGCTTGTGCGACAAGTACACAATTAGGTCGCAGAACAAGTCCTGTTCTCGTATTCTACGGCGTTGTAGTGTACTAGACATCTAGCACCACCACGTGTCTCTAAGTCTTAGCTATTGACTCAAGCAATATTCTGCTTGTTACACCCCCCCCTCCATCATGGAATAGAACTGACCGCACACGATGACTGGACAAACAAGAAATAAGAACAAGACAGCAATGATATGTAGCAACCCGTACTTTGATCGACCTTTAGCTCATCATACTCGGAAACTATCAACTGTTTCACGGTTACCGCATGACAAGTCCGAATGCAGGCATCACGACTTGACGCGATTGTTCAATCTTGAGTGTTCACATTTTTATCCTTCGACAGCCGACTTCCAAAACAGTTCATGTAATGACACATACTTTTCTGAATGGTATTGTTAGTCTCTCAGTCAGGCGCACAACATAAACATGTTAGCATGGTTACATTTTAGCAAAATTCTAAGACTAGCACACACAATCCCGATAAGAAGCACCCTTCACGCCACCCGCCCCATGTCGTGGAAACGGCCCAGACTTACTACCGACAGGAGATGGCCACAGCACACGCAATGAAAACTTCTGCAGATTTACCCCAGTTGCGTTATCCAGGGAAAAGGTCACGAGACTTGCACGGTAAACAAACTAGCCAGGTACACGGGGCTTCTCAGGTCGTCCCTATGCACTCAGACAGTCGCCGGCCTTGTAGATCAGAGGTCGATGGACCATTTGTGACTAGCAGCCCCCCCCTACTAAGGCGCGATCCATCTTCCCCCGTCGCGTTTAACCTCCCCCCTCTTAACTGGGTCCTACATAGGATAAAAATTTCGGACTCTTTCTCACCTAGCTATGGGTGGTATGTCAGGAGGACCCGCAGCGATTAGCTGGGAGTCCATGTCCAAGAAAACAAGGAAACACCTCCCTCAAGCCAGACCGAGGTTCAATAAAACCATTTGTGTGGTTGAAGATACATCCAAGGCATAGAACAAAAGCATAAGGACACAAGCATAGTCTGCACTGGTCTATTTCGACAAACGTCGTAAGAATAGAGGTTAATATGATGGTGCTCCAAGCGTTGACCTTTCAAGGAAAAACTATTGTCACCATACCAGCATGCGCAACACACAAGAAGCCCGCACACACCTCTCAGGGATTCACCTCAGCGGTCTTTCCCCGTCCTTACTCCGCTGTCTCACCATAGAGGCAAGTGTAATGGGAAGGTCGAAGTGAATCAGTATGACAGGTTGAACGAGGATAGAGTTTCCACAACGCCCAACACCACGCCCGTACGAGCCTGATTCGAAAATGCATAGTCAAATACGTATTCAAGTTGTATGTTGATGAGTATTGAGAGAAAGACCAATATCGTCGCCACTCACTTGCTGTTCAATCACTTTATTCCTTTTGTCCTCCCTTTGAGTGTAATACACCCGACACCCTCATCAATCTTGGCTTTTTTTCTCTATTGTGAGCTTCATTTGCTTGTATTGTGACAAACTAAATGAAACATAAAATGACAACTTACGTGGCATTTTTCTACGTGCTATGTGAGATCTCAGGACAACCATGAAAGGTTCGACTCGGTGTATTGTTTCCATGGCTTTATACATGTATCTATATGTGCTCATACAGCTACCCATGGCTTCTATATCTCTTCGATTATAACGGTACTACGCATACCCAGACCTCAAACCCCAGGATAATAGGATCAAGGCACTCCGGCGCGATTGCATCCCAACTAAATCCTTCCGTGTACAGGGAGTGGGAGACGCGAGGGAGTCGGAGTTCAATTGTTGAAAATCTACGTGTAAAACGGGGAGGCGAATGACAGAGAGGGAGGAGAAAAGGGAAGAGAGGAGGAAGGACAGATCAAGAAGAGGAACAGTAATTTGTGATCGGGAGGAGAAGAAACAGAAAAAAAAGGAGGGGAGAAAGGTGCACGCAGGAACCTCCCTAAAAAAAAAGGGTAAAAAGGCTATCAGACACCAAGGAGGGAGGGGAGGGAATCAAGGGTGAGAGAACTCGATCACAGAGCCCCACAACTTCAAGAAACACACCGAAAACAAAGAACCCCAACCCCGAGCGCCTCACCAACCGCACGCTTTTTTTTTTGATAGAAAGAGCACCACGAGACCAAGAGAAGGGGAAATGCCGGAAGAACAGCACCGCGGCAGAGAAGCACCCGATAAAGGGAGGGCTAACTCGAGCAAAGAGAACGCCGCGCAGCCCTTCAGAAGATGCGAGGAGGATATTCCAGATAACTCTGACTACGAGGGAAGAACGTGTACTAGACGACCCCAACCCTACACGAGCGGTGAAAGAGGTAATACGCACACCTGCCTGACGATCTCAGGATGTTTCTGATTCGATTGTATGCTGCAACCCCTTCCCCCTTTTACACTACCCAAAACGGACAAAGGATTAACTTGAACTTACGAGGTCGAGCACATAAGGAGGCCCTCCTCGAGTCATTGTGTCCCCCCCCCCCCCCCAAAAGGCCAGACTATCCAGATATGCATTCAATCACCTCAAACGAAGTTAAAAATTGAAGTCGAATACATGGCGCATCCCTCAGGGATTGATCAACGCCGAGAGCCTTATCCTTTATCCTTTTATATATGTATATATATCAAGAGAAAAGTCATGTAGCATGTGTATGTGCACATATATACATGTATACGCATGAAACAATACACCGAAAACCTTCATGGTTGTATCAATGATATCTCATAGCACGTAGAAAAAATCACGTAATTTTCATTTATGTTTCATTTTTTTCATAACAAGCAAATAAGCTAACAAATAAGAAAAAAGCACAAGATTGATGAGTGCTTTTACAAGTAAAACAAAAGGAATAAAGTGAATTGAACAGCAGTGAGTGGCAGAATAGTGTATTTCGCTCAATATCATCAAAATACAATTGAATAATTTTGATATGAATTTTCATCAGGCTCGTAAGCAGAAGTTGGCGTTAGGACCATCCTCTAAAATTCAGTATGAGCTCACTTCGAACTTCCCATTACACTTCCTCTAGGGTGACAGTAAACGAAGCAGTCTGAGTAGAATCACTGAGAGTGTTCGGTTGTTGGGAAAATGGTGACAATATTTTCCTAACGCTTGAGACATCAATATCCTTATTCTACGACGTTCAAAGACCAGTCAATAGTGCTTGTTGTACTTATGTTTCTACCTTATGGAATCTTCCAAATGGTTTATTACCTAGTCGGTGGAAGGGAGGTGTTCCTGGTTGCTGGACAGTGGACTACAGCGAAGGATTCGGCCTCCTGACATAACCACCCAAGCTGAGAAAGAGTCCGAAATTTTGATCCTAAAGCCCAGTTAAAAGTAAACTGCATCGGGAATGATCGCCGTCTTAGTAGCTGCTAGTCACAAAGTGGTCATCGCCCTCTGATCTACAAAGGCCGGCGACTGCTCTGATATAGGGACGACCTGAGGAAGCCCCCGCTAGGTTTACCTCGGGAGCCCTGGAAACGGACAGGTAAATATGCACAGTTTTCTTGTGCTGTGGCCAGCACTATAAAACGGGCCGTTCAAACATGCAGGTGCGTGAGTGCTTCTTATCGGGATTGTACTAGACTTAGAATTTTCTAAAATGTAACCATGCTGAACATGTTATGTTGTGCGCCTCTGAGAGACTAAAAATACCATCAGAAAAGTCATACATGACGGTTAGGCTTGCGAAAAGATTAAAAGATGTGAACAACTCAGAGATGAACAATCGCTCAAAAATTCCATGCATTCGACTTCATTCGTAAAGTCGCAGGTATGATAGTTTCCAATATGATGATCTTGAGCAAACTTGCGACATATCATGTCAGTGTTCTTATTCTTCCAGGCATGTGTCGCGTCAGTTCTATTCAATGATTGTAAACAAGCAATATTACTTAGTCAAGATGAAGACTCGAGACACTGACTATATGTCTATGCACTACAACGCCTTAGAATACGAGAACAGGACTTGTTCTGCGACTAGATGATTGTCACACAAGCGGTCCTTGTCCGTAAAAGCTACGAACATGTCACCTGCAACATGCAGCGTATTAAATGAAGAGGAGGATGTAAGCTAGGACTTCATGAATCATTAATTCTGCAGGTTACTATGCAACTACCAAAAAGTTCACATAATTTCTTCAGTTGCAGAAATTCTAATGGGGTAAAGAAAGAACTCAAGAAATAGTTCCCGGCATAGAACATTGCATGCGTTTTGGTGCATTCTGAAGAACATGAATTCGAAGTTGAAAATTCAAAATTTGTTAACATATTTTAGCGTCTTACAAGGTCTGTTATGGCACTTATAAAGTGCTAAACACGTGTTTCGGCCTTTCAGACTCATCAGTAGCACAAAGTCTTTATGTTTGGTCACGTCACACGGTGATCCTCTATCGTACGTCGAGTGTAAAAAGTTCGTCATCGATTCCTCTATATAGGGGATGTACCCTCGAGGAAGTGACTGAGTGAGAACGTACCGTGTTACTGATTGGGCTGGAAAGCTGTAACAAAGACTTTATGAGTGCCGTAACAAACCTCATGAAAGGCTCAAAAAAAAAACTTATCAAATTGTAATGTTTTCGAGCGAGGTCTCCAGATAGTCGACTGAAAAATTTCATCATACATGTCCCACGTAACTTGAAAATTGATATTTGTTTTCGAAAAACCGTTGTCGCACTAGTTTTCTAACATCTTACTACATCGCCAAGTTTATAAACAACATGATTTAATTTTTAGGGTCAAAGCAACACAATTACCGAAACGCTTACTTGACTTACAAACGTTAGGTGTGCCATTGACAAAAGATTGAGACGAAAATCTACTAATGTCAGGAGATTCAAGTAGCACGAGTGAGTTATGGAACCGCCCTAAGTTGAGTTTATGATGAGACTCGGATCCCGACAAATGAGATATTAATATCGTAATGCGATAGAGTTCATAATTGTTTCAACAAAAAAGTTCAAAAATAAATATCAAAAACCCGAGATATCTGAAATAGCAATGATTGTGTACAGGTAGATATGGACGATAGTTTTTTTGAGTTTTACGAACGGTGCAATGGATAAGAAAAAAGGTTCACTAAAAAGACTCTCTACGCCGCGGGATTATAAGTTTATATAAATTCATATTTATCGTATTATGAAATGAGTAAAACGATAAGACATAAAAATTTTTTGTGACTTTAACCTATGATAGGTGGATGAGTGGTTAGTGAGGCACGTCATCAGAAAGCTGTTAGAAAAGCAAGGTACTTGTTCGACACCTTCTCTCAGCACCTTCTTCCAGTCATTCAGAAAGACCTTAGCAAGGCTATTTTCAAGAGCAGAACGAACGAATGCTGGAAGTGCTGGAATTTTCACTTTAAAATGTGGTAACGGCTCGCGTAGAATTGAAAAAATTCGACTCAATTAGTTTCTGAAATCTTCTTAGATAACTAAGCAAATACAAGCTTGTTTTGAAGCTTGTATTCAATTGTGTGGATTCGAGTGGTGCTCCACTTCAGAATGTTCCACTCGATATGTCTACGAACATCAAACATCGAGACGACAGGTTGTGGAGCTTTCACTCGAATCAACGCAGTTATGATGAAGATGAAGACGTTGAAACAGTAACCAAGTAAAAGTTTAATTACAGCTTTGTGTGAAGTTGATGATCCAAACAGTAGTGTTCGTTAAAGACAATGATAGACTGATAAAAGGATTTGTGATGCTTCTATTTGAATAGTTGTACACCATCAAAACTTAGGTACACTTTCCTCCTTTAGTTTTTTAGATCAAATAAAAGACTGAAGGTGCTCGTCCGTGTCAAACTGCTACCGATAGGAAGTAACTCATCAATCAACGAATTCAAAATGTCTTAGTGCAGGCAAGTAAAACTTCCAAAAGAGAAAAGAAGTTAGAAAAATAGCAATAGCAGCCATCAAGTTACGAAATACATTGTAATTGTCAGAATGTTCTCATATTCAATCTGCTTCGTTGAATAACGTCATTCACAACTTCCAGTTACCTGAAAAGTCCCTTTTCAAAAAATACCCTTGTGAGTTAATCAAATTGAAAAATTCAAAGATTTATTTCGTTACCCACATGAAGAAGGTCTGATTTTTGCTGGCAAAAATGCACAGATTCTAACAGCCCACACCTTTTTTCAAAAAATATTTGCTATTCTAAACATACACTATTTTGTAGAGAACTACAAATATAAAAAAAAGATTGAAAAAAAGAATAAACAGTAGAGCAATCGATACTAAAGACCGCTACGGTTCCTTCTGATTATAAACAAAATAAAAAAATCACCTCATTCGCTGAAGAATAAGGTTCTACAAGAGTGTTGATAAATAGTCGAAAGCTGAGACTTCACGCTACATCTCTACGTCCCCAGTTTTCAGAAAGACCTTTCCTTAATGTTTCCACACAAAACTATGTCTCAGACGAGCATATTTCTCTCTGCACAGAGCTCTTTCCTTGGACTTTTAGTAATCATTCGATAGCGTAATCGTTTCTGATTCTAAAGCTGTGCTTGTTTCCTCAAAAGCCTTTTCTTTAAAACGCAGCAGGTAAAATGAATTGAATTTCCATCCGCGATCAAGGGGGTTTCAGGCCAATTCACGTGTCTGTGCGTGAGGCCACTACGTGAACAGTTGACGCGATAGTTCTTTATGTCTTCATATGCCCGAAAAATCGATGATTATCGCGTGATCGAATGTGGCTGCCTCGGCCAGCCGCACATGAATTGATCAAAGACCCCATTGATCGCAAGTGGGAATTCAACTTATCTTTCATGCTGCGTCTTAGAGAAACGGTCTTTTCAGGAGATAAGCACAGGCGTTGGAATCGCAAACGATGACGCTATAGAGATCATTAATAGTCAAAGAAAGAACTTTGTTTCGCGTGAAGAATCATGCATGAAACAGAAATTCTCTTCCTTTCAATGAAGCATTATAAGAAGGCTCTTCAGAAAACCGGCTACGTACGGTGCTAGCCAGAGATTTGAGCTTTTTAAAGGTTACTAACATTCAGCTAATAAATCCCTGTCCAGCAAAAGGGATCGTTTTCAAACTCAAGCCGTCTAACGGAAAAGTACCTTTTATTTGATCCGCCTCACATCCGTTTTTTACTGGGCGAACGCCAGCATTTCTTGCATTTATTTCGTTTTTCGACTTCTTTAAATATCTTAAAATACTGGTCGAGCACGTCTCTTTGCAATGTCAAGGATAGCCTGACTGTGGTGTTGCATAGGGCATTCTTGTTGATTACTGGAGAATGTTGAAGGGTGAGGACGAGCCTCATGCCGTGCCGCGACGAATATCAAAACCACTCGGCCACGGACACTCATGTGTATTTATAGCATCATTCCATACAATACCCAAAAATTTCCAAATACTCGTTATAAAACTCCAATGCATTCTCAGAGACCGTTTTGAACATTTTTGACGCAACTGTAGAGGAGACTTTGTTGTAACGTTGTGTGCGTATCGACATGTATGACCTGTCGCCCCATCGTTAAGTGGCTAGAGCGAGCACCAGCAACACCTCCATTTTTTCCTTAAAGCGTGCATAGACCAGTCCAGTGGGTACTCCTCTCTCTGAAAATTCGTTGAGCGTCATATCCTTCTTCTAGTCTATTTGTGAAAAAATCGGGCCATCGGGTCGGTGGTCTTCCTGTAGAGCGCTTAATATCCCGAGAAATCCAGTTGGTAACGGCTCTCGTCCATCAGTTGTCGTTGATGCGCATCACGTGTCCGGCGCACATTATTTTCGATTTACCAAAGCTCATAGCGCAAAAAAAATAACAACACTGATACTTTTGGCACAAATGAATAAAGCCTGTTCTATAATTCGATAGAGGCCCCCACTTTTGAAACAAAGTACATCGAAAGTGGTTGAGAGTTATTGATGATCTGACATTGTATGAAGTGTGCAGTATCACTTCAACAAAATATTCAATATTCACAAAATCTCACTCACTATGATGACTTTAGCGTGCTGCCGCTTGCCGGCGACTTGCCGCTAATCGTAAAGTTATGTTGACAAGTAAGCCATGATTAATATTTCGAGTAAAAGGTTTTACCAGGTCCACAAATAAAGTTTGGGAGATCCTGCTCAATCACTTGCTGGCAAACAGTGGCGATGGGAAGTCGGTGACGAAGCCGATAATTTTCGTCGCAAATGCTGGCCTTGGGGTTGATGACTCGAGGGATCAAGAACAAGGCAATTTGAAAGATGAGCTAGTCAGCGAATGTTCAAAGAAAGTAGTTTCGCTCAAAGTCCTACTCTTTTATGACGATGGGCAAGTGTTCAAGTAAATATGATGCTAAGGTATAAGGAACCAGTCGACTTGTACGAACTAATCATGACCGATTTTAGGAGCAGATTGTAGAACAAACAGGTATCTACGCTAAGAGAAGAAAAACTGGGTGTTAAGAGGTGAGAGCCGATAAGATTAAACGATTCTCTTGTATGTCAGAAGTGAGGGGAAGGTCGATGGGCGAGTGCTTTGTGATGCTTGGCGCGACTCGACGCAGGTTTGATTCCTCACACCACACTCTCCAGAAATCAACAACAAACGCGCTACGGTTCCGACTGGCTGTTCTCGGGATTACAAGACGTGATTTACCAATATTCTACGGCGTTCGTGAAAAAGATGGAATTCTCAAGTAAATGCGAGAAGACGAATCGAATGTTACAAGTGTTGAGACCCGCATAGAAAAGGTGATACAGATAAATAAAATCATGAAATAAGGTGATATATCAAAAGCACAAATTCCTTGCAAGTAGAGTAGATGTCCAAGCGGTGCTAATGTAGAAAGCCAATTGTTGTAGATTCATGCTGACTTCTGAGCTTCGAAAATTGAATAACTATTTAGAGAAAATTAGGAAGACGAAAAAAATGGATCAGCATTGAACATTTTTCTTTCAAAAAAGTATTCTACTCTTTAATCATTGCGCGCTCTTTCTGCGTTGACTCCAGCCACATCCTAGAAATATGGGCGCCATGGCCGAGTGATTGTCATGTTGGTCACGGCGCGCGTAGAGCCAAGCTCCACCCCCCACTTCTCTCCGGCAGTCAACAGAAACGCGCTATGGAACGACACAGCAAGGCTATCCTCGAAATTGAAAGGATATTCGCTCAACCAGTATTCTACGCCGCTCAAGAAAGAGACGAAAAACGATTCAATTACTAGAAGTACTGGGATCCGCACAAAGAAAAGAAAGCCACTGTAATGAAGGATCAAGACGTACATTGTAGAATATGTTTTATGAGCTATGCTGCTGCAATTTCAGCTGCTGAATTGGAAGTACGTTCTTTTCCCACGGATATGACCAAGTCATTGAAAAATACGAAGTCTCAGGACACAATCATATTTTTCAGTTGAGAATACTATTGTAGAAGTCTATGGTGGTATCCATATTTCTGCTACGATAGAGTACCCACCACTTTTAACTTTATTATATGAGTAAAAATCAATCTGCTGTAATGTTGAAGCAGCATGCTAGTTACGCTGAAATAAAAGCAAATTTTTTTCATTATTGAGTGCACTTAAAAGCTTTTTCCGGAAACCAAGCGCACTATTGAAATCTAAGTTTTTTGAGCTAACGAATGTCTAATAAAATTCTAGAATGAACTTTGTCCGGCGAGAAACACGAATATTTTGTATTACGCACTACGTCCCCAGAGAGTTGAATGTAGACTTTGTAGATTGCATAACAACATGACCTTTCCGGACTTCACAGAAGGCGAAACTGCCGAAATGTCAGCTATGGTGAACAAATAGCTCAACCCCATATCCTCTCCTCGAAAAAAAAAACAATGGCTTCTGATCAATGCTGAGGTTGACGGAAGTCGGACATCTACAGCAAAAAAACAGTTTGTACACATCAATCAACCATATTAAAATTACAATTTGTTGCATTCCACGCTTTTCAATGTTTCTTGATACCCATAAAAGCATTAGGCAACACTCCCCGTCTAGATTTGTTCGTACTACTTTAAGGGACGGCAATCACGGACAAACTTCGGACTGTCAGTGGCAAACAGGTCACGATGATAAGGTCTCATTGAAATTGGAAACATTGAGAACTTCCAGCACCTTCCTTTTGAAGGAAACTCAACAAAACTTATGAAGAAGCAGCAATATAGTAGTAATACCTTCAAAATGAAATAAAAAAGAAAAAAAAGGCAGCAATATAGTGTAACATTCATTATTCACTCCTAATGACTAATTCCATCGACTTTCACTATTAGCGACTACTATTGTTGCTTATGTTAACAAAGTATTTCTCGAATACCTAAGGAATTGAGTGGTGAGCAAAAATACGACCTCAGACCGTAGTCAAATCCGTGTTTTATCCATACCGGGGACGCGTGCTATCACTAACACTATCGTGGTACATTCGCGCCACCATTCATTCTTAAATATCTCATGATAGCTGTCAGGCAAAAACCTTTAACGGGTTGTTTGGTCGGGTGTGCGATTCCGCTTTATAAGCCCAGTTGAGCTGACAGACGAAAAATAAGAAATAAACGTGATAAACCTGTTAAAGGTGTGTGTCTGACAACTATCATAGAAATATTGAAGACTGAGTGGCGGAGCGAATGTACCTCGGTGGTGTAGTGGTAGAGCGCGTCCCCGGTATGGATGAAACGCGGGTTCAACTCCTGTGAGAGGTCGTATTTTTGCTCACCACTCAGTCTCCTAGATATTTATGAAAGATCATTAAATTGAGAAAAGGCAGTAAAAGCACCACAGATTTCAAGTTTTCCTGTATGCTATCTTACCATTAGGTATTAGAAATGATACCAAAATTACGATAATTTGATATGGGCTCGAAGAACTCAGCGGTTGGAAGTGCCCACCACCGCGCCAAATCTTTGATGCAAACTCGAGTTATGAAGTCTTTCGTTTTCCGGAAGTGTGCTGAATTGGTATCACACATCGGGAGAATAAAAAGTGATTTGACTCATCTGATGCTACCGGGTTCAATATGTAGAACATCGCTAATAAAATTGATCAGTGCAGAGCGCTATAATTTTCATCAGCTTAATTAGACTTACTGGTATGTTGAAGGAGCAATAGCTGAGCATTCAAAACAACTTAATTAACTTACTGGTATGTTGAAGGAGCAATAGCTGAGCATTCAAAACAACTTAATTAACTCATCTGCTTCTTATACCTTACTGAGATTGCCCTGGCGTATTCACCCATTCCAATTTCATATTTTAGACAAACAATACTCTTCTGCTTCACACTGTTTATAAAAGGCCCAGATGAAGAAGACGAGAACTGTTTCTTTTATTATCTACGAGTCTAAATTTGCCGACTCTATGGTAATGTTATGATGATACAATTATATATCCAATAATACTAAAAATATGCAAAGCGAAGGCTGAATAGTGCTGCAGTTCGTGATGAGGTGTATTGACAAGCAAGGCGATAAACAAGACGCTCAATAGATCCCCTCGCCCAGAACTCTTCATAATCACTTAACGAACGTCTTAGCTCGGTTATCCAAAATCGCAAGGGGAATTGTCTCGAGCAGCATTTGACGATATTCACGAGGAAGACAAAATTCTCAAGCAGTAGTCGTTAAACAATTAGCGAAATGATCGAAGATCTTTGGGAACGATGAATGTGTGAGAACGAAGCGAATGTGAAAACTGCTGGGATTTTCACATTATCGAGTATGACAGGAGATGTAAAATAGTAGAAATAAGATTATCCATGTTTCCACACTTATACTGGAGCCACCATACAAGTTTGGAAAAATATTAAAGTTGGTTCGCTTTGGAGACTGAATATCGATCCAACGATTGCTTATAGCAGGGCACTAATTATCAGTTATTCTCTAAAAAAGCATCTCATGCGAATTCATTTCATAAACAGCAGTTTACTCATAAATTATGTAAAGTTTGGTTGAATTTTTTGAGTTATGTGGTTTCACATATGGACAATGGATAACACAAAAGCAAAATCTAGGTTGTAGAACAAGTTCTGTCGAACTGTCAAAATGCATAAGAAAAATTTATTTTTACACCGTTTGAGCTTAAACAAAAAGAAATCAATAGTCGCAGTAATATGCTTCCACATCAATCGCACCCTCCTCGAGAATGTACAAAATTGTCATTAAATGACAATCAAATTTGTCAGCCAATATCGGGCAACTCATGAATGGATCTTCTTCAGTTCGATTGACGACTTCTTAGCAATTGAGTTCTCGTGAACGTCGTTCTCTTGGCTTGTCGGTCGATTGGTCTCCTTCACGTCATGTTTTGAATCAACCTGGGGTGTACGAATATCGCAAACGTCGTCACCCTATGCGTTGCAGATTTGTCGACGAGCCTCAGAAGCGTTTACACTCAATTTGTTGTGGAAATGAAGCAGCTGACAATTTTCTTCCTGAGACAATCCAATTCTGGAGGCTGTGTAGAAAAATGATAATATATCGTTCGATACGCAAGAAAGCGAGCTTTGTGAGCTAAAATTCGCACAAAATACATGTGCAAAAATCATTCTCTCAGGCAATACGATTGAACTCTCTCTAAAACTTTTCATAATGTGATACATTTTGCCTTCTTTAATCCTACGAGAAACTAAATCGAAAGAAAGACAACTGTAAACAACTGAAACGGATCAATCCAGCTTTGAAGACGAAGGCATTGAGATGTGAACCGAATCAAATTCTTCATCTGTGAATAGAATAATATATATTCATCAGTCATGTCTAGTCAACTTGTAAGGAAAGTCGATTTTTCAAAAAATTCTTGGACTTATTCTGAGTGTTGTGTTTGACTGATAGGATTGCACACAATATGACCTTTCCAGACTCTGAAGAAGGCGAACTGCCGAAACGTCAGCTGTTGAATGAATAAATAAATTATATAATACCTCGTGTTTGGCTTAAAGAAGAGAATTAGGATATATTGAAGCACGCCGATGTTGATAGACAGTCGGTCTTGGAAATTCTTATTCTGAAGGACAAAAAAGACTGACTCGATACAGAAGCAGGCTTTCGGATGTCGCTTTATATTGGTCAACGTCCAACAGTTTATCGATATTTTGCTTGTGTAAATCTTCAAGTAACTCGAGCGGAACCAATAAGATGTCTATTTTACCTTGTCTGTAGCTCTCAGGGCTCATCTTTCTACTTAGAGGAAACGCTTGTATCAAACTTTGGCGTTATTTCCCATCTTAACTGTGTTCGATGAAACATATCTACAATACTAGGCTTCCGGCGTTTGTCATCAAGACGTAGATTCATTTATAGCTGTGAATTTCGAGAAAAGTGACTGCTACGGAAATGAGCTTTCTTTACCCACTGCAGAATGCAATTTGACTCTCAAGAACACTTCCAAGCCAAACAAGGTAGCAGTAAACACTGAGAAAATATATAAAATAATATTATGAGATTTTTATGGTGAATGACGATCATTTATGGATGTACAAGACACCAGTCAAGAAAATTGCTCCTTCTGATTGAAAAAATTACCAATCTGAAGACTTCCATAGTAGCGTGCATTACAGCATGATAGATAAATCAAAAGGATAAAGCTCTCGGCGTTGATCAATTCCTGAGGGAAGCGCCATGCATTCGTGTTCAATTTTTAACTTCGTTTGTGGTGATTGAATACTTAGTTGACCTTCACAATCACTCGCAGTGGCCTCCCGGTGAACTGAGTCAGTGCTACTTATCCTCACAGACAAGTCTGAAACCAGTCTGATACCAATTTACCAACTCTGGAGGGTTGGATTTTTTGGTGAGCCATGAGCGCGAGATCGAACTATTGACCTCGTGTGCGACGCAGAGCACCCCTAACCACTACACCACATGCGCTCTTGCATTATAGATATTGAAAGAAAAAAGATAAATGAGTGAAACCAAGGTAACTATGGGGATCAGCAATATCAATAAACTTGATTATTGCAATTTCTTCCGAAAGCCACAACTACTTAGATGAGTAAAGGACCTAATTTGAAATGAATTTCAAAGTTATCAAAAAACGAAAAGGAAACTTCTTGGCAGACAAATTTCTGAACATATCGTACGAGAGTGCGTGTGGCGCAGTGGTCAGAGGTAGTATGCGACACAGATGATCGATCAATCTGTTGTCGATGGTTGGATTCCGCATTCAAGATTGACTGAACTTTCAATTCCTCCGGATTCCTTAAATTGGTGCAGACTTGTCGGAGAAGATAGCAGCGTTGACTTGACCGGTAAACCGCAGCGAGTAATTGGCCCACATATTCATTCACACATATCTCTTGAAGCTAAAAATTGAAGACGAATGAATGGTGAATTCCTCAAGAATTGACCAGCGCCGAAAGTTTTGTCCTTCTATCCTCTATCCTACAAATCGATTGCACAAAATAGTGAATAAGATGGAGTAAACATTGGAATCACTGTCACAAAATATTTTGAATCCATTCAAGTAAAGAATGGGGAAGGGCTAGCTCGCCGTGAAAAAGCGATGTTAAGATGAGATTATGACTAACAAGAGACGAATTCGTAACAATTCAATCCTCGATTCAACAACGACAACAAAGCGCCTCCAAAGTATAAACGAGGAACTATAGATGATTCGCAAAAATGAGCAAGTTCTTGTATCTGAGCGGTGAATGTGGAGAACGACACACATAGGAAACAGTTGGGTGAGATCACGCTAGTGCTTTCTTAATGGACGGTCATTATCACGTGTACATGGTGACGTTGAGGTTATTTTGAGAAGTTGGAACTTGAGGGGAATACAATAAATAGCCTTGAGGGCAACCAAAAAGAATATAATACGCAAAATCTGTAGGCATGTTCTATGACAAGAGTTGCAAAGCCGAATAACGTACATATTAACCGGTTGACTTCTGCACCCACGATGGGCGTGTCCGCCAGCGTGGTATCGAAACTATCCCCTCTGCCTTGATGAGTCGCCGAGTACAGTAATACTTTCGTTGCAAGACCGCACGCAAACTAGTCCGACACTTAGCTGCAAGTCTTGCAACGCAAAGTAGTATTGTAGTCGACGACTAACGGAGCTGAGGAGTTGGAGTCGTTACCACGATGGTGGACACGCCCAGCGTGGGTCCGCGGAAATCAACCGGTCAAAGGGAAGTGGATTTACGGAAAACGAATATCTATGGAATGAAAGAAGGAAGTCTGTTCTATAATTCTGCTTAGTTCCTAACTCCTGAAGTGCAGCAATAATCCAAAAATTCTTGAAAGTCATTTATGAACTGGTATCCCATGCAACATGCATCACCGTTTTGACCAACTACTCATTGGCTTTAATTTTTTAATCGCTGTGGTGACTCTTGAATATTGCTTACAGTAATTAATTGAAACTAAAAGGATTATATCGCAATATCCTTTGTACAACCTATTACACTTGAGTGAATGTCAAAGACGGTATGATTGCGTTGTAAACTAGCGTTTTTTTTTACACATAGGAGCTATGGACGCTCTGAAAGTATATGAACTTGTAGAGTGAATATTAATGTATCAAAGTAATGCAAGAAGCCCAGAAAATTTCTCCGAAACGAAGAAAACCCCAATTATATATCAAAAGTCGCACGCTGTTTTGCGATGCACGATGCGCGCAGCATTCGATATTGCCATCTCGGAAGGGTTAATGTCTGTCGAAAGAAGAGTGCTGCTGTAAAATCGCCATTGAGAAAGAGAACAGAGCGCTTAGTAGTTCAACAACAAGGGTTGTTTTACCAACAACATGCCGACCACTTCATTAGTGAACTTGGGATTCATTGAGCGCAGAGTTCTCGCAAATGAACAGGATAGTACGAACAGGGGATGGCATCTTAACCAGACTGTCAGCAACATCGGAAGTGTCATCGTGCTCAGTTTTCAGGTAGACCTGCTTAGCTGAAAAATATCAGAGTGAATCACGCGTTTTAGTGGTAACATTTTGCGCAATAGAAGAACATCATTGGAAAAGAAAACCGCACAGACAGTAGCAATGAAGGATTTGTAGTAACTTTTTTTAGTTAAAGCCAAAAACTGTAAAAGACATGGTGTTCGACATGTTTTGCTGCGAATGCATTCGCCCAATAATTCAGCAACTCTGGAAAAAAATGAAGCAAACTTAAATCTTAAACATAAGGATTATATCTTATCTGTATCGAAAATCGTTAAGGAAGTAAAGACTAAAAGGAACAGAATACAAAATGATTTTGTGCAAAAACATTTTAGAGGGGGATACTCGTCCTCGCGAGGGAGAGCAGATATATGGGGTAAGTCGAATTATTATAATTGCACGTGTTTTCTTTGCCATCTCCATCTCCATTCAAAACCGAGTGCTCTAGTGCCTCAACATTGCTAAGGGTCTCTCTCGATTTCGCACCTCGATGTGCAGCAAGGTAATTATCCCTCAAGCATCGTTATGGGGCTACACATGGTCATCTTTTCATTGCCTTCTATAGCACCAAAAAATAATGGTACTCTTGATGTCCCTCACGACAGCCGATTCTATTAACATACTCGCGATCCTCAGTTGGGGCGCGATATCTATGTGCACCGAAATCAGCTAGATTTTCCACAACCCGAAAAAGGTGAACTATCGCGTTTCCCACAATTATCGTTTTATTGCTAAGTCCTCAGGACGGAAAGAAACTGCTAATAGCTTTGCAATTCATTGGTTGATCAGCCTATTCCATCGAATTTACAAGGAGAGTTCAATTTGAGCGCGACATCCGCGCGCGGCTGTTTCAGTGCATTTTTCGTGGGGAAGGTGGAGCCCACAAGGTTTCTTGAGATTATGATTCCATTGTCCAGTTTTGAGAAAGAAGTGAAGGAAAAAAACAAATTTTGGGTTAGGAAAAGAAGTTATTGGTGCATTTGAAGGACTGTTTAATCGTATTGACTCTATATTATTAGTAGGGTCGTGAATGTGTTAAGTAATTCTAGGAAACAAGGTCGAGAATTAAGTCCAATGACGAACAGTTGATTATTTGAAGATTAAAGGCTCATATGTCGTAACCGTTATTGCATGTTTACTCTTCGGAATCTCCCCCTACCAAACTCGGACCAAAACAATAGAAATCATGACGTCAATAACTTTGTGCATTGTTCTATGACGTCATCGTCATGTTAGAAATCCAGAACACAAGAAAATATCCACAATTCAGCGAACGAAAAAAAAGTTACGTGTACTGTACAAGTTTTCGCAGTGATTATCTATTTCTGTTCACAGTTAATGCTATTGAATGAGAAGTTTATGACAGACGTTGCCTTTTGATATCTAGAGATTATGAGCGTGAGAAAATTTCTTTATTTCTTCCCAAACAACAGGGAAAACAAAAATTAGTTTGGATTTCAAACGAGTGGTTAGTATCATTATCAACATTGCACTATCGATGTTAACCCTTTGCGGAAGGCGGTTTAATAGATGTCGCCAGTGGTGCGCGATTTTCGTTGTTCAACAAAGATTTTTTTCTTTATTTCGGGAGATACTTTAGATTCTTTGTATCATTCTGACAGTACATGATTTTCTTTACAGATCCGTATACCTTTTGTACAGATGTAACTTCTATGTGTAAAGAAAACTTCGAATGTGAAACGTAACTCTATTTTTGTTCTCACAGTGCGCTATGAAAACCTTTTCGAGGACCAATTTAGGCTTCAAATTCGCAGAGATTTGGGCCATCGAATTAGCTCAGCGTAGTCTAAAAGAAGCGATTCACAGACTTTAGCTGAGCAAATAAAGCAGGCTGAGTGTGAAACATAATTTTATTTTCACTGCTACAGCGTGCTACAAAGGCTTTTGCAGTTCAAACAAGTGTCGAAATCTTCGAAATTCAAGCTTTCGAATGATTAGTCAAATTTAGACAAAAGCGTTGCTTAGCGGAAAAAAGCCGATAATTTAAGAGTCAAAATGACCCTCGTTGTCCGCAAGAGGTTAAGACTTGTTCCAGTTATTTGACTTTTGAAAAGTCGCTGAGTGAATACGGAATTGCTTCGTCAATAATTTAATCAGCAATAGCCAGCGTAGAAGCGATGGGGTGTCGCCGTACTAGTTTGCGGTAAAGTTGTTCGTAGGGCCAATTACGACCTTCATAAATTTTTTAGCGGATCGATAACATGAGTGGAAAAAGCATAAACTACAGTACAAACCAATTTCCTTGCAGGGTGGAAATGAAATACTATGAAAAATCTGCTAAAAAAAGAGCAAAAATAAGAAAGGAAATCAATAAATGACGATGCAATTGAAAGAAATACTAGAAGAAATATCTTCATATAATGATAGTCTTTTTCTTGATTAGAAGAGAGAGTCCATATTATTTAGTTTTTCAGGGAATATATAACAGCGAGTTGATAGCGAGATATGAGAAATGTAAAACAGAATTACTTGAACAAATAAGGCAGTATAGTTTCAGTTCAGCTTTTCATAGTGATGACTGATGAATGATTCATCTTGTGTGAGCCGCCTACTAGCAGCCATCATCATCACACATCGTTATGAAAATGAGCACGATGTGTGATTGAAGAAGGCTAATGACGTCATTTGGTCCCGGGATTAGAGCACTATGTGGATGCCGATTATAAACGTTATGTTTTGCCATTGTAAATTATTCTACACGTAGTTAAAACTGGGAATTTGCCTTATTCTTGGAGGAAACTCCACAAGTATCGTGTTTTAGCCCCAGTTACCGAACTATAATCGAGGACCTTTAGGGAAATGCGTTTTGCCTCTAATAAATATGCCGTATCAACTTGTTTCCACAACAGCTTTTGTTTGAGATCGCCAATAGCTACAGCTCTATCCCTTATCTCTTGCCATCTTTGTAATCTACCTGTATCAACTGTAATAACAGAATGACTCCGAACAATGCGAAATACCGTTCATTTTCAAATAAAATGTAAAGGACTCCAAAAGAACGCATCCGAGTTGGTCACTCTTTTCCAGATTTGCCATGCATTGGAAACCATTCGTAGTGGTTTCGTAGAAGGTAATGCATATCTGACAAACTTAAATTTTCGGAGGTCCACCGATGAGTCGAAAGTTCAATGCTTTCAATACTCTGGACACTTTAAGGTGAAGTATGCGACTCTACAAAGACGGAAGGTCTGGTTGTTAGAGAGTAAATCAATAACCAAGTGTGTTCTATGGTCACATGTATTACCTGCACTCCCATTAATTATCGTGCAACTCAAGTGAGCAGCGATAAAATTGCCACCTGCGCCTGACGCGAGTCTGAGTTCAACAGAGCAGATCACTAGGCGCAGACGAAGACTTTCACACGGTTCATTACCTCAAAACCTTTTACTTTTACATCCACGTCGATAGGATTTTCAAAGGTTGAGTGGCTTTGTTCTGGTATTAATTTACTCCTAGCTGCCTTTCGTGATGGAAATACCATGCATTCTGTACGAAAACAACCTATAGCAAGAAATGTTCTGAATATATTGCACGCCCTTTTTCTCTGAAGATAAACGGTTTGTTTATTAATTTTTGAAACCAATGCCAGCGTTATGATCTGTGATGCGCTATATTGTAGCGTATGAAATGCAATGTCAATGTTCATACTTAGATTTCTAAAATTATATATCAGCACACCCACTCAATCAATAATCAGTGGCTATATTTCCAGTAGAAAAATTTGCTAGTACGTCTCAAATAAAGAATCTAACTGGAACTCCAAAAAACACGAAACATAGTAGAACCAGTGAAACAATTCGACCATATTTCTTTATCTTCATAGACCAGCGACGAAAAAATAAGCACGATAGAGATTTCAAAAAGTCTAATCGAATGAAATTTATGTGGAAAAGAATCGGCAAATAAAATCAGTCTGAATCGATTTATCCAAGTAGTTTTTTATTTCAAGTAGCTAGATGTAATTAAGGCAGCTCAGAGCTCCATAAGATTATTTTCTAGTGAGGTTTAGAATTCGTAGTTGGCAAGTACGACGAAAATATTTTCTCTAGCTCAAAAAGTGCGTCGTGGGGCGTTCGGTGTTCAATTATTCTCCACAAGTAAGCGACTAGGAAAATTTGGTTCATCACGTGTCAGCGCACTTCGGCGGCGGAGTAAACAACTCACTTTTCATACACTGCAGTTCAGCGTAGTTCATTAAGTGTCAGACTGGTGAAAAAACGAGTAGAGCATCAAAGAATAGAATTCGACGCTGCGATGAATAGTATTATTAATGGGAGCGAAACAGCAGCCACAGATGTTGCCCAATGATACATGCATCATTCAATCCCACCGTAAGCAATAAAGCCTACCATCCTTAGGAGCTCGGCAAACATGTGCCAGAATTCTCTGTAAAAGTCCCCTTTGGTCCCTTGAGACCGTCGACCGCGTGTAGTGAGGCGCTATCAGTGCTGAAAACAAAATCAACTGATCACCATTCAATGACATATACAATGGAGACAAAGTTATCAAGACGCAGCTAAGCCTGAACGCAAATGCGAATGATATTACGGATGCAAGGTAACAAACCAATAAAGAAGTGCTGAGTCTTGTACAAATTATACGACAGCATCCAACAATGTTGAGCGATATGTAGAACGTTACGGATGGGAGTTGAACCCGCGTCTCACTCTTTTCGTAGGCTCCGATATCTTGTATGGCAAAAGGAAACGCTGGTAAAATAGCAAACTCGATAGTATAGTGCTGCTCACGCTGCACATCCACGGAAAGTGCGACGTTGATTTTAACTCCTGACCAAGGTAGTTCCTATAGCCCGCATCACAGAAAGGGAGGTAGCGACGGTGGTGCAATGGTAACCACGCGCGTCCGAAAGAGTGAGGTGAGGATTCAGCTCCCAACCAAGGTTCAAGGTCTTGCATATCACTCAATATTTTTGAAAATATAGTTATGGCAGCGCAAAACTGCTACTAGAGATGTAAAATAAGAAATTTTTGTAGGTTATATTCAGAAAGTACAAAATGAAGAAGCGGAATACTCATTCATTGAGGCAAATGCTCTGATCGGTATTGGAAACATTGGATTTTTGCTGACAAGGTTGCTAAAAAATAAGAAAACGTGGGTTGAAAAGTACAATCTATTTTCAAAATGTGCAAAAAATGTGTTCTCTCCATAAATTTTTGCCTTAATGGGTTTTTCAAACAACTGAATGAAACACGTCTATCGAATAGAATCGATGAAGTCCTAGAGAAATGAGTATCTATAGCGCGCTGTGAATGTTAGCTCTTATGTATTGACAACTTCAAAATACCATATTGAAATTTAAGCGATGTCTCGAAGCAGTCGAATAAATAGGTTTTGCTATGCCTGTTTTATCAGCCATCCAGCAATCGAATATCACTGCAATGTAACCTTTCACCTGGCGTACAGTGTGACATGTGTTTGACGCCGGTACTCTTGCATGTGGGGGCTCGGTTGAAGCAAAAGGCATGTGCTACTTGAGGCTTGACATTAAGGCCGAAACGTAAGTCTAGCACTCCAAGGCCATAGCAGGCCTCTAAGAGGCCTGACATGTGCTATCAGATTGAACTTTTACAAGCGTATTTCCAGTGAAAGAAGGTCCATATGCCCCAAAAACGTATGCTCTTCAGTGCAAAGGCTACTGCCTTGGGAAAACAACACATTTCAACTCTTTTCTCTTTTTTCCGACAGTTTTTGTGAAAATGTAATTCAAAAACATTCCCTATAGTGTACTTCTAGGTGAATTCTATATAGAGGGGATTTGCACCTTAAAACAAAAGTGAACATTGGGTCCACCCATCAATTTGGTGAGTACTTCTTTGAAAAAATTGCTTATCTCTGACCACGATCCTTTATTTCTTTTGTTAAAAATATTTATTAAGCAATCAAAAATATACATTGTCACTAATCTACAATTTACTCTTGTTACGTAGAATTTGCACCTCTCACATTCAACGGCTTGTAGTTCATTCCTTTGATTAGTCTTTAGTGATCATTCAAAAACTTGAGAAATGGAGATTTCAATATTAGGCATCGTTTCTTGAAAGTCCGTCTTAGTGTCCAGTACCAAAGGACAGAACAAGGTGCTTTGTTTCCGGGATATTTAGCTCTTTGCTTAACTTTTACAATGGGTTTTTTTGCTGCTATGCTGTAGTGAATTAGAGAATAGAATCGCTTGTTTGTTATGAAGCCTTAGTAAGCAAATACAAAGTGATATTGACTGAAGTTTCTGAGGTTTTGCCCACTGCGAAGCTTTGAAAGGTCAAATGGACTCGCAACCTCCGTAGTCGACCATTTTCAAGGGCGGAACTTTGAAGATATTGAAAGCAGAGTACACAAATTGAAAACAGTGTGGAATCGTCTTTGGAGAAAATGCGCCGTCTAATTTAAACTTCTTGCAAATTTCAAGACATGCTTTTTATTTCAAGCTCTACGAATAAAATACGCAATAATACATAAAATACGAACAAATCTTTCAAAACGTCGTTGGAGAGCATATCTTGAAACAAATGTGGAATCACCCCATTTTGCGCTTATGTTGCAACAGCCCAATCCAAATCACTGTCCAGAGTTAAGCTTTGGTTGTCTGAGAAGAGAAGAATATGTATATCTAAGCCGAATGTAAAGATTGGCATGCCGAAATATTGTACTAACGAGAAGTGTGCAGCACTTACTATTTCTGAAACGATTGTGGCTTTTCGCACATAGTTCCGTGACGCCAAACTATCTGAATTCTACATGATTGAATTACAAACCAAAGGAGCCATGTATGCAAACAGAATGCTCCCATCAATATCTGACGAAAGAGTGAGAGATCCAAATTTCTGTTAAAAGTGCTAGTGGTAAAGATGCGAAATAAACTACGCAGAAGAGAAATAAATCACATTGTTATAAGAATAGGACATAGATATCCATCGCAGACAGGTGACGGATTAATAGGTCTCTAATGGACAAATGATACTCCAAGACCACGTGCATGTGGTAATATTAACTTATTTCAAGAGACCGGAACTTTAGGAGGTACAGAAAATTGCCTCATGGCTTTGAACTAAAGAGAAATATTATACCTTTCCTTCGAGTGCTTTATTAAGACCACGCTCAAATTTCATTAGATCCTTTCTTTAAAATTTGAGCCAACTTGTCATGTGGTCTGGTAAGGGCTCCTTTAATTACTTTAATCTCATAATTATTATTTAAGCAAACATGTCACGTAGTCTGTCAAAAGAAAAACATAACTATTCTTCAAAGTATTGACCACCACTGGACACAACCTTCTGCCATAGTTCTGCAAGATTCCGGTTTTGCTCGAAGTACCATTTCAGCTCCCCTAAATCGAAAAACTCTTGACATTTTCTTCAACTTCAGTGAATGAATCAAATTGACGACCATTCAATGTTGCATTGAAAGGAGGCCACAATCGAATGGAACGACTGTAGGGCTGTAAGCAGGGTACGGAAGAACTTCGACGTCGTCCAACTCTTCAAATTTGCCTTCGGTCTTATTGGCCGTATTTCTATAGCTATCAATGCTTGATCTTTTCAGTTTCATACTATCATAAATAAGCAGCATAAACATACCAAAAATGGAAGTGTCAAAAATTTTCCAGAACTTTTTGTACAACTCAATGTCTCTTTCTTACTATAAACACTATTCATCGCTGAAAGCTTTGTAACAGATTATGCCCGCTATTTGACACGCCCTGCTTGATCTTGGTTCAATATGCCTTCAAGAATATTCTGTAGCTCGTCTTGTTTACACCTCAACAAATAACTCTATGGAAACATCTAAACGTGGTTCTGGAGGTCCATCATGCATGAGAGACCTCTGATTCGCCATCTGATTTCGATGAATACCATTCCTCACTACCCCTTCTGGGTAAATTTTTGCGTATGAATTATTTCATTACACAGCCCGTAATGAATTATCTTTAGTTATTATATGCGCAGGGGAGTTGGATACCTTAGACAACCAGAGTCTAATATCTGAACAATGCGTTGAGTTGGCTATTTTATGAGATTCAAAATTGTGGTGCTTTCACATTTGTTAGAAAATTATATAACCAATTTACATTCTACAAATTTGCATTCTACAATGCAACTGCATAGTCTATATGGGTGTAAGTAAATGGAAGTTGTTGGTAATGACTGTAAATACTATTCCAAAAGTGAGTTGTGTATAGTATTATGAGAATATCTTACGAATTTTCTGAAATTTCTGCAATGCAGTTTTCCTGTGAACTATTTATAGCCGCTAACGTAGAAATTGCAAGAAGAAGTAGTGCTAAATATAATCTTTGAGAACACAGCTTTTAATGTGAGTAGTACTCGAATTTGCTAGAGGTGGCTTGAACGCTGGACCAGGGCAAGTGTTTCGCAGGCGACGTAGCATTGAGACAAATGGATAACTTACTAGATAGAAGGAAACATCTCTACACTAACAACTGGCATCAGATTGAGACAGTATTGAGAAAAAACATGTGCGTCACTGGCACATGCCAAAAGAACAGGGTAGGTTTCACCGAAGGAGCTCATGCGAGGTAATGTGGAAGGGGTGAGTAATAGAACTATGCAGAGAAGGGCGTAATGGCATTCCGGCAGAATGATAGGAGTGAATTTACATTTCTTTTTCAGCAGCGCATTGCTCTGCCAGAAATCCACAGTCAGGGTTGTTCGAGATTGCTGATACCTAGGGCAAGAGGAAGTCGACCGTGATGAGCGCCAGCCAAATAGCTGCCTATTCTAAGTATATCGAGAGAGCTCATAAATAACACGTACATTTTGCTGCCTCATTGCTTCACTTTGTGTAATTACATATTTTATATGTAATATATTTCTTCTCTAAATGGTGACGCAGGAATGTTTGATGAACGCCTTGCGAAAGTGCTGCGTTAACGTTCGAAAATTGAATTCGACGAGCTCAAATGGAGCGTGTACCACAACTACCTACCATATGACACTCCTCCTTGACTGATATCCGAATCCTATGCTAAAGAGTGTACTTGTCTGTCGCTAATGCGAATAAATGTAAACTGCTGTTGACTAGTGCTGATTGTATAAGCTGTTGATTGTTGAATAGATATTTTAAGCAGAAAATCCTACAACACCGGGATGGTTTTATAGAAGTTATGGGTCAGGAATACTTTTTTTGGAGGAAGCAATAGTCTAATTTATTTGCACTAAGTGAGTGAATTGCAAAACTTTGAACGTCTAACGGAATTCTATTCCATTTCACTCTTTTCGGGAGCGGAGATGCAGATTCGAATCCCGTTTTGACGTTCAGATTCCAGCAAATCACTCAACATATTGGATATATTTGTAACACCATGCGAAATATATACCAGAATTTCATTTCAAGTCAACTTTTTTTCCACTAAAAATGGAGAAAGCACACGATTGAAATGCTCAAAATCACTTCTATCTGATTAATTCCGAATGTGATTTTGATGTTCAAACTAGATCTGAAGTTAGAAACGTTTTCATAGCAATAGAGTTTGTTTAGGATGTTGAAAATTGTCGTAGCATTCCCTTTGAATATCACTTCTATATTTGTGCAGTTCTACAAAGCTAAGCAAGCTTGCAGTCATAAAATTCTCCATCTTCAAGAACCTTTAATTTCAACTTTTCTAGAGATAAAGCACAATATTCACGTATTAGGGCAATGAAATTCTTCTTTGGTTACCCATGGTCATGTGCATAACGAATATGGCAACTAATTGTAAATATCTTATCCAGGAATTTTGCTTCCAATAAGCTCATAAAATGGTATTTTTTGAGATAATAAAATACTATTTTTGACGAGGACAGAATCTCCCACTGATTACTTACCAGCATGAGTCGTGAGGTTAGGTGGCGCATCACCAGGTGTTGGACAAATGTTTATCAATTACGCCACGCCATAGGTAAAGAAGTGTACATAGTGTCAGGTAAGTCTAATGGAGAAAAGAAGAAGCATACGGTAGAGCCAGCACTCAAGAAATAAAGTGAAGTAACAATCTTGCTGGTTGGATCTACTCTTTGTTGAATCCATCAATGACAATTGCGAGAAATGGCTTCGGTAGCAGCACCTCTACTATTGTGCCTATGACGTTAAATGGTGTCAAAATATTTTGCTTGATATCCTATATTTGTTCAGTGAGCAATAAAATCTTCTTTTGTTTTAAGCGGTGGCAATAATTCAAAGTATTTTGCTGGCTATTTCAAGGTTTAGCTTTATAATCGGTATAAAAGTAATACCAATCCACCCGTGCTCACTCTTCACTTTTTGCCCAGTGCCCCGCTCGAGTCACTCGACGATCGACGGTACGACAGGTGACACAGGTGAAGAAACGTAAGTAAAACTCTCATTCTTCTCATGCTTTGAGCTAAAATGGAGTAAGATATATATCGATTTGCGTTAAGACGAAAAGAATAAAAATCATTGTTGGTTGCAGCCTTCTAGAATCGTCAGCAATAATTCGAATTTGTACAATTACATATCTAAGCAGTTTTCAGAGATTTCCAATTCGTAAAGATGAGTGACTTCTGCAACCGTCATTGCACACCTATCCCAAGATCAATAATATTTCAACATTTGATTGCTCCTTTTTCGTGGCAGGGTAAATAATTGGGAAGGATAAACCTTTCGTCGTTGATGAATCTTTGAGGCAGCGCCATGCATTCGAATTCATCAAGCATAACTGAAAGTAAATGAACACACAGTGGTCTATCAGTCCGTCATCATACTACTACGTTTCCAAAAAGGCTGAGAAAAATTTGTTGACAACGGAATAGACGACTCGGTGAGCTAGAGGAGCTGGATCAAAATGTACCACTTGTGTGCTACAGAGCACTTTGGGCCACTGCGCAGTACATCCTCACTGGCAGAGCATCCTGGGAAACAACTATAAGAATGGTGTGATAAGATTAAGATTTGAAACCTCAGGTAAGCATCAAATCCGTGATTAAATCTTGGTTGGAAAATTTCCGAGAAAAGGCAAAATAATGACCTCAGTTGGTGTGGTGCGTAGGCCAGAAACACGCGGAAAGGTGGCTAGAGGATTCGAAGCTATCTTGAAGCTCCGAGTTCCACTCATATCCACTCACATTCACATCGTTGTGAATGTACCATCAAGATCCTGAGGATATTCTTTTCAGCGAGCATTAAAGAGGTTTCCTCCATCATAAGAAAAAACAGTGAGAAACTGAAACGTTGATATGGCAAAAAATAGCTAGCCTATAAGCATCACTTACGCAGTCCGTAATGGAAAAAAGTTTACTTGTTTTGATTGCCCATAATTGTCTGAGCAGAGAGCGCGCTATATAGCAAACAGACCAACTGTCCACAAACGATAATAGTAAACAAAATTTTGAGGCTGTAGTCTGAAACGGTGTCCATTGTTTAATCGGTAGCGGATCTCACAGATGATACGTGATTTCCAACAAGTATTTGCCGCAGTGTTCTTGGTGATCGTCAACAGTAGAGTTCGCTAAATTTAGTCGAAAGTAAGGAGCTATAATGGAAACAAAATTACATACAGTCTGCAGTCAGGGAAGAGTGTATAATATATGCACACAATTTCCAATCCAGGTTCAACGAATAGTTTTGCTATGGAAGAAGAGGCTGTCTAAATAGACTACGAAATCTCGACGGGAGTGATTGTTGCATTTCGGAAACCCAACCAGTCCATAGTATTTGGGAGCATAAACAGTAGTTATAAACTACTATACAGTTTTTTTAACGTAGCTACAACATAAAAACATAGAAGAGCAAAAAGCAGAAGTTACATAGTGTCGTAAAATTTTTAGCTCCAGCTTTTTCTGGCTATGGCTGTGCTGATTGTGAGCCACAAGATTGCAGCAATGAACAACTGTGTATTGCAAGATACCACTAATCGCTGCGATACATGCATCTTTTCTTATTACAGCAGTAATAATGTAAAACTATATGCCAACCGCCCAAGCTTCAAAAAGGATAGTTAGCTTATATGAAACTTTTGCACTATCTTGAAATAATATATATCCCAGGGACGACTATATGTCAACCTTATCACATAAAGAATGATCCACTGCTTTTTTTTTTAGCAGGAGCGAGATTATTGTTAGTAGGGTTTACTGTATACAATTCAATCCAAATATCATTCAATACAGCGAAGAAATGGCTAAACTTTCGGTGGTATAGCCTCCTTCAAAGCCTGGATAATCAAATTAATTCCCAGTCTTCTTGGTTAAATACTTTCGCAATCTAGCAAAAATAATATCTCGTACGCCATGCGCGGACGAATTTGTTGACAGGTCGCCCACTCGAAGTCCTAAAGCGCACGTAGTTGGAAAACCTAAGCGCAACGAAACACTCCACTGCGCACGCATAGGGAAGTCAGTATCCTCGCACACGAATCCAAATCATCTGCACGAAATATTTCTGATGATTTTGAATAATCTGGCAATGTATTTGAATCCTTTCATTATTATCAATAATATCTATTGAAATTTGAGCGTGGTCTTAATAAAACATTCGAAAGAAAGGTATAATGTATTCAAAGCCTTTCATGAGGCCTGTTATGGGCACTCATACAGTGTCATCGCCTGCATGGTGCCTTTTCGTTCAGCCAGTTACTCGGGATCTACTCCTATATAGAGGAAAGCAGCGACAATTTTTACAGTCAACGTACGGCAGAAGAATCACTGTGGTGTTTAGAGTGAATGACTATCGATTTCGTGGCTTGATGTTTTCACAGAGTATATGTAACAATACCTTCCAATCGACTAATTTGAGATCTCGCTCAAGATCAATATAATTTGACAACGTTTTTTTGAGCCCTTTATGACTTTCATAGTGATTCTTTCACCAACGTTGAGTATAAAGACTTCGTCATACCGGAAAAACTGACTGAACGAAAAGGCACTGCGCAATTGACGAGGCTGTAAAGCCATAACACGTAACTTGCAGTACAAGTGCCAATAACACACCTTATGAAAAGCTCAAAGTTCACTGTCAGATGATGCTCTTATTAAGCAAAGTCTTAAGATAGTTGACTGAAAGGTTTTTGGATAAATGCGAAAACTGCAGGGAAAATGATGGCGGGCGATGAACTCGCCTTGGGCTGAACCATCACCAGCCACTCGGCAAGTTTCACAAGCAGCTGTTCAGTGGATCAGTCAAAAAATTTCTTTATTACGCTTATTTTTGCTCGGTTACGAAGTATCTGGCTGAAGTAACTGCGAGTCAGCTTGATCATTTCAAGCTCTAATTACGCCGAACGTGTCGAAACGTCAGCCATTGTTACAATGTATTGAACAGTTTTTTTTTGTTTCAAATTATACTCAACATTCTACTAATAAAAACCTCACTACCGCTTTTGAAGAAAAACATGATCTCATAACGCATAACATTACTCTTTGCAAAACGCGTTATTCTCGTTACAGTCACCTCTCGCCCTTATTATTCTGTTTTCAAATGACTGTGCATAACCTGTTTAACAAATGACTGTGCATAACCTGCTTATGATCACTGAGAGCTGATCTGTGGCTCACTGTTGCCCTGTGGTTGGAAGTCGTGCGCTGTCTGTGAAGACAGCTGTTTAACCTTGATCCAAAGCTCGAAGCTCAAACGGGTACCATTCATCTGCTCAAATCTGTAAACTGTTTTCGTTTATTGCTCTTTGATTCTACTTTGCATATAATGACACTACCATGATAGAGGTTTATCAACAGTCAGAATCGTCTCATTTTTTTCATCATCATTATTGTAGAGGTGACAGTTGTTTAAGGTTTCGAACCTAATATTTTTTACCCAGCTTAACTGATTAGCTTTATTGATATTATCTGCAAAAATCGTTATAAGATACAGTGATTTGCAGGGGAAACTTTATGAAAATCAGCTTAACTCATGCAAACAATATCAGAGTTCCTGTGTTTTTCAGAAGTTCTATTTCATCCCGCTTCATTTTGCGTTCTAAAATGATAACAAGCATGACAATGGTTAGAGATGGGAGTCATGAACACGATAATAGTAATTACCACAAGGGTGCTACGATATGAGCATATACTGTGATCAAGCCTCTATTCCATGATTTATCCTTACAAAAGGTTCGTATGCTACTCACTACGCCATCCGAACTCTCAGCTTTGCAGTCCGCTCAGCTATGTTTAGAATGAGGTGAGATCCGGGTTCTGTTCATGTCTCAAAATCCTTACGGCTGCAATTCATATCCCACTCTATGTTCAAAAAAAAGAGCAAAAATCAGCATTAAAAATAAACTCGCTATGGTTATGATTAGAGGTTACAACAAAAACTCAATGTCAAATACTTTTCACAGCTTAAAAGATTTCATTTATTCATTCATTTCAATTTTCAGAATGAGAGTTATACTAGTAATATGCTTGGCCATGTGCTTAGGCGGAGGAAAATCTTATAGCTTGGAAACGACAAGTAAACAATCCATCAGTGAAAGCAGTTTTGAAAAAGAATTGAATCAAGGATATGATCTTCTAAAAAATGTAAGTCCCTCTGAGTATCATTATATCCATATATTATCAATATATGTACTGCAGCTAATGTGTTTTGGCTATAGTACGCTTTTATTAGGAACCGTACGAGAAGGATACAGTCAATATTCTTAAGCAGTTGCACGATATGGAGGAAAAAATTAAGGATGAAGTCGCTCAACCTGCAGAAAAGGATTCTGAGTTACTGAATGTAAGCACAACATCTCCGGTCCGAATAAAACCAAAAACTGATATTAAGCTTCCAGAAATTTGTTGAAGTCGATAACGATCACAATCTAACAAGCGGTGATACTATTGAAAAAATCAACCACAACACCAAGGTTGACATGGCGTTATTTCAAGGGGATATAATTCTCACTAAGTTCGTCCAGTTGTAAGATTATTTCATAGATTTCAAACTTTCGCAAACCATGTCCTTTTTCTAGAGATCAAAGTGAAGAAATCATTGAAGACATAAAGGGAAATGGAAGTCTTCGCAACAGACGACAAGCTTCAAAGACAATAAATATCCTAAAACTTTGTGGTCAGATGGAGTGAAATACACTTTCTCGGGAGAATGTTAGTCTTCTTAACGATTGCACTCTCTCTTTGATTCTGGATTTGCACGTAAAAGCCAATGTAAATTAAGTGGCGAATTACACAAAAATGCGTTTAAAGAGGGCGCCGAGATATGGTCAAGGGACACTTGCATTGACTTCGTGGAAGGACAGTACAGGTGGGACAAGAACACTGGTCAAGCAATTACTGATGCATTGAAATTATACACCTGAGAGAATTGAATGGTGAGCAAAAACACGGCCTCAGGCGGCAGGCTGGTCGGGCAAATGCCTCGGTGGTGTAGTGGTAGTAACACGCGTCCCCGGTATGAATGAAATGCGTGTTCGATTTCCGCCTAATGTCGTGTTTTTGCTCACCACTCAATTCTCTTCTGTATCTAAAGTAACGTCGTAACACTGCGAAAAATGCAATAAAACACTAGAAGTTTGGAGCACTGAAGTTGCTTTAACGGAAAGAGAGCTCAATCAGCAAGTTTTTAGCTAGCGATAGAATCAATGTCATACAACAAGGAGGCTGTTGGTCATATGTCGGAAGAGCTGGAGGTGTGCAAAGTCTGTCACTAGGGCAGTACTGTGAATCGGTATGCTTTTGGTATAGATTAATTTGACGTTTTCCGGACAACGTTAATGGAAAGAATTAACCTTTTTATCCCTGCAGGTTGGAACCGCTACGCACGAGATTGGCCATGCATTGGGTCTTTTTCACACGCAGTCAAGACATGATCGTGACAATTTCATCACAGTTCATTTAGAAAATGCCAGGGTACGTTTAAAAGCACTGATCACTACGAATGACAATATGTAATTCAGTCCGGTTGGCTATCTCAGTTCAAGTTAGAAACTGAAAAAACCAATTACAACTACAACCTGACGTACGATTATGGAAGTGTCATGCACTATGTAGCATCAAGGTGGGCATGGACGAGGTGACATTGGTACAAAGCCACGATGATGTTGTAAGAGTTCCAATTACAGTGCCTCAGAAAATGGTAAACCTACAATGGTACCTCACGATATCAAATACCTGAGAACCCTTGGATCGCGGGAAATCTCATTTTACGATAAACTTATGATCAACATGCACTATGGATGCCTCGGTGACAAGAAGCCTTTAGATTTCTACCATACACTTTATGATTTCACTCCAAACATTGAATTTATCTAGATAGATGCAGCGGAAGCTCGTCAGCTTCGTGTAAGAATGGTGGATACCCTCATCCCAGAAACTGCTCTAAATGTATCTGTCCTAGCGGATACGGTGGTCCATTTGCAATAAACGGGTAATAATAAAATTTTTGAGTCATTTCATCTCCTAATATTTATGCCGATGCACAAGCTATTATTTATAGCCAAAAGGTTGCGGGAAGGTAGTGAAAGCAACCACCTCTTTCCAAAAGCTTGAAGAGACGTTGCAAAAAAATACACCAGACAGCGCAGGGGACAAATACACTGCAGTGTGCAACTACTGGATTCGGGTATTCTTATATAATCATAATTCAAGTAATAAGGAGATTTGATAAGGATTTTTAAGGCACCAGCTGGTTCAACGATTGAGGTAGTGTTTGATGGCTTTATGTTAGGTCTAGGCAGCAATGGTTGTCCATATGGGGGAGCCGAGATCAAAACCGGAAGCGATAAGCGTAACACTGGTTACAGGTGACTATTATCTGATATTATGGTGGACTAAATTTTCAGCTGTAATTGTTTAGATTCTGCGGCTCGGAGAGTGCTGGGACATCTTTGATTTCTACACACAACATCGTCCCCATCATCATCTCGACCACGCTGGATAATGCTACAACTGTTCTACGTTATCGAATTGGTAATCTCCACTTAAAGGAGTAGGCTTTACAGATTTTTGTGTAAGCCGTTATTGCCACACGATTTGCTCCAGCATCCTCTGGTCCAGTAAATTCTCGGACATCTCCTCGAACGACTACGCGAACTTCTTCGCCTAACCGCTGATTTATTGACAACCAGAAGTATGTACAAGTTATTTTATTCTATATGCTTACGAATCATTGATAATTATTTAGACGCCTTGCTCAACGTTATTTGGCTTCTGCAGTTGTTCCGAATTTGACAGCAAAACAAACGAATAATCATGCAGTCTTCATTCTTAAGTTATGTCTCCAAATTGAAATGAAGTTCATATTCACTATCTAAATAGGGTACCTGCTCGTACAATACGTAAATAAATTCATGCACACAGGTGGACATGCGCGACGGCTCTTTTCTGTTATCTAGCGACAAGTAAAGAAACGCCTCTTTTTGTTAGAAAAGAACTTTCCATAAGAGTGTCAGTAATCATTTGAAAGCTTTTATTATTTTTACACTGGTCGCGCGTTTTCAAATCTACTTAGCTGGAAGCACGAAAAGAACATTTTCGCATAGAGGCATTTTGTGGTATCAGAATATATGTGCTGCCTGGAGTATCTTCTAAAGCGGCGAAAATATCCGTATAGATTCAAAGATTACCATCTTCTCACTCCGCCCTCCACTTTCCCCCTGCCTACGCCCAGCTCACACTTTAGGCGAAAAACAAAGATCGCGTATGTGAAACACAGTCCTATTTTCTCTGCTACATTGCAGTGAGATGGTCTTTCTAGAGAATAAGCACAGTATTGGGATCGTGAAAATTTACACCATCGAGGATGCTTGAAAGGGATAAAAGGATAAAGCTCTCGGGGTTGATCAATCCCTGAGGGATGCACCATGCATTCTCCTTCAATTTCTAACTCTACTCGAAATGAATAAATAGACATCTTAGGGTGACTCGCAGTGGGCCTGCAGCTGTATCGAGTCAGTGCTGCTTGTCAGGTACCAATTTATCGACCCCAGAGGGATGGATGGTTCGGTGAGCCATGAACGCGAGATCGAACCATTGACCTTGTGTGCGACGCAGAGCACCTCTAACCACTTTACTACGTGCGCTTGTTTGGATACTTGTAATTTGAAAAAGAGCGTTGTTTTGTGTGAAAAATATACGAAGGTCAAGTACAAATCTTTTCTTTCTATTACTGCGTTACAGAAGACTTTTCTAAAAAACACTCACGTTGCAAGATAACCAGCGATTTAAGTTTTTGAATGATAACTAAAAGTGCAATGGGAAGTCTTTATCTAGCAAAAAAAATCGTTCCTTCATTTGTGACCACACATCAGAAAAGAACTCGCGACATTAATCATAAGGCTCTTGGAAATGAGCAACACCTTCAAATACGCCGTGCGTCCGACTCTATTCGTAGCAACACAAGGGTCACCAGAAGCAACTTTATCCTAAGCAACCACTTGTCGGAGCTTACTAATACATTGAAAGGTATTTGTAACGAATTTGCCTATTTAGAGGAATCAAACTTGCTCTTTTAGTCACATGTGAACACATGCAATATAGAATACAAAGCAATATATTCACGTAATGGCTGATGTTTGAACAGTATCATCTTCTGCAGAGCTCAAAAGGGTAAAATTGACTCACAGTCTAATCACAGATGCCATAGCATCCCAGAGAAAAGGCTTCTCAATAAATTTTGATTCACGCAGCATACAGACTTTGACGTAGCATGACCCCTATACTGTATATATTGGTGAGTCAGTGTTGGCGACAGCTTTTCTAGATGATAATATTACGCCAAGATAGGGCAGAATATCACACTAACCACAATAGTTGAACAAACCGATGTCAACATGGATGTAATGCTTTAGTGAAGCAAAACGGGAGCCAGTAGTGCAAGGGCTGAAGCACGCGCTCCCAGAGAGAGCGTGGTGCGGATTCGAGTTCCGCTTGACGCGAAGGTTTGCACATCACTCTACGTCAGTGGATATATTTATAACATATACCACCGCTAGAAGCGGTTAAATAAAAAAGAACTCTATCTGATCATCTAACACCCAATATCTGTCAGCGTAATTGGGTTTAGTGTTTAGTAAGCGACTACCTGGGCCAGGCCGTTGACAGTTAGTTACTGACAGATAGATGAGCTGTAGCGTAGAAAGAGTGTGAGCAAAACAGGTGTCACTAGTGCAACGGGTTAGAGCACGCGCTCCCGGACTGAGTGAGGAGTGGGTTCGAGTCCCGCCTGATGCGAAGGTTTTGCACATCACTCTAGATCAATGGATATGATATGCTTTAGTTGTTCTCTTTCTTCACCATATTTTCGGTGAATGGAAGTAGGCAAATGACATCGTATTATTTCAATCATTTTTTATGGAATAAGAATATGACAAGTAAAACGCTCATTTTCAAGCGAAGTGAGACGAAAAAATAATTTGAACTAAGACGAAAGGGATCGGAAATTTACTGAATTGCAATCTCCTCATGCCATCAGTAATATTTCGAGGTTGCACAGCTTGATTAACTAAACAGATGTCAAAGATTTCCAGCTCAGAAAGATGAATGACTTGGGGATCGCTCTACACAATTATCCTAAGATTACACTGCTTTAGCATTTATTTAGTGTCTATCATTTCCCACGGTATGGTTGAGAAAAGACTAAAATGATAAAAATTTCGTTGTCGCCAAATCCTCGAAGAATTCGCCCACATTCGACCTTATCTAGTATCCTTGGAGATGATTCAGCGCATGTCAAGCCAATACAATGGCTTGTAGGGGTTTATCGACCTAACAATTCAGTGATACTACTTGCTAATGTAGAAATGGTTCTAGATTTGTCCACTACGGAATGGAAGGCTTGGTGAAGGGTAAAGTATGGTACACGACCGTTTGAAGGCCTCGCTGGATAAAAATTTCTCTTAGACGTTTGGAAGTCATTAAAAGGCTTAAATCTCTGTGATTCCATCAACATTTTATTTTTGAGTAGAGACTTTTTGTTGCGTTGTAGAAGCGAAAATGAAATTGTGTTTCACACTCATTCCGCTTCATTTGATCGTCCGGGAATTCAACAGGCCTCTTTACTAATGCATTAAGCCCAGATCTCGAGGATTTTGATTGTGTTATTGGTTTTTTGAGAGATTCTCACACAACGCTGTGAGAACAAAAAGAAGATTACATTTCACATATTGAAAGTTACCCCGCTGCTTGGACGGCATAGGTGGTTTATTGGCAATTATTGGCGAAGTTTTTATATCAAGGTATCTTGCTATTACATGAACAATGGAATATCACGAATAGTCTTTTTTTCGAAGGTCTTCTAATTTAAAGAGCAACTGTATCTCTTGAGATCCTCTTTTGCAGCAGTAATATCACATCCTCGTAAAAAAACAAACAAACTTTCAACCCTTAACGTGCATTTACATCGCCTGTCCTGCGAGATCGTAGCTTGAAAGCACATGTTTTACAACTAAGCACCTCTGATAGAGGTTTATGTGGAAGCAATTGTTTTATGAAGCTCAACTAAGTGTAGAAAGAGCGCACGTTCATTACTGTGGAGAATGAAGTCCTTCCCCTATCAGCATCCATATTAAAAAGGATTTTTTGCTCTTTACAGACGTTGTAGTAGTCATTCGATAGCATAAATTTCGAGAATTTGAAAGATGTATTCTGTTTCTCGAAATTCCTTGTTATTACGTTGCAACAATAAGAAGAAAACTCTATTTCACGCTCAAACATTTCTCGCTGAGCGAAGCTTCTCAAACGATGCAGTGATTACTCGATAACACAAATTTGAAAAAGCTTAGTGCTTTTTATTGCGTTATAAGACTAAAATTAAGATTCCATTTCGCATAAGACGCACATACTTGCACCGATATGTGGATGGATTTCGCAATGTTGACAACAAGCAATAGTTTTTGAATAGCCAACTGATAGCTCAGATCTCGGGAATTTCAATGGTGTGCTTGTCTTTTGAAAAACGGCCTCTTAGCAAGCCGTAGTAACAAGTTTGCGCATCTGAGTGCTTTTCGCGGGATACGGTCTTTCTCCCAGACTTCCATGCCCATTCGATGGCGCAAATCTTAACGATTTCAATAAAATGTTTTGTTCTTAAGAAAGACATCCTAGTGCGTTGTCACAGTCAAAAGAATATTGCGTATTGCACTCAGCGCATATCGCTTGCCACTTGTAAACTGCGCTGCGCGATCAACTGCGGCGGGTGCGAAATTCAATCTTCTTCCAGCTGTAACAATGCACTTAAACGTACTAATTGAAAAGCAAGAATAATATTGAAATTGCTTGCATTTGTACAATCAATGGTTATTGAAAGGCTGAATGAAAAGCTCTGTTCAGCGATAGATGCGTGAATGCGAAATAAAATCATATTTTTACTTTCACAGTATAATATAAAAGCCATTCGAATTATAAAATAAGCCCTTAAACTCTCGAAATTCAAACTGTCGATTAATTTTTGAAACGTTAAAGAGGAATACAAAGTAAGTTTTTCAAATATGGGTACGGATAGTGGAAAAGTACCCAGAATGTTTCTTTAGAGACAGATCTTTCTAAGCAATAGCTTTCATAGTGCTGGTGCTCCAAACCTTTTACTTAATCGACTGGTTTCAGACGTTTACAGAGTCATGAAGCGTTTCAAAGAGACTAGAGGGACTGAGGGAAGTCTTTCAGAAAATCGTCCATCGACTTCGTCCACTCCGAAAGCATTCAGAAGATCCAATGCCGAGTTCAATGAAACCAGAGCTTTTGATGCGCAATGCCTCGGGAAGTTCAAGATCAGCGAGTGGAACGTCGAACACATTGTTAAAAGTAAACGGAAAAAGAACGGCCTTTGAAGACTCGCCGAATAATTCCTTTGATCGGCGGTGATCGGTCGTCGAGGGTGCTTTTTACGGACGAAAAGATTTTCATGGTCGAATACTCCATAATCGCTAGAATCGAGGCGAGCTCCTCAAAAATGGTCAGCAGGAGTCCGCAGTAACAGAAACCATGGGCCGCAGTCATTTTCCGGACTATATGTTGGATTGGGCCAGCGTTTGCGTTACCGAAGAGACGCCACTGGTCTTTATCAACGGAAACATCAAAATCAACGCTGCTAGCTATTAGCAGTATGCCAGATAATCATTTTTGAACCACGCATGCCATGTGGTCATGTTCAATGGCCCGATCTATAGAGCCCGATACACGTGTTTCGACCTTGACGGTCTAGTCAGTCGGGCAGCTACCCTTCTTCTTACCAATCCTCTCGGGGCTCTCAGCCCCCTAGACTAAAAGTAGGAGACGATGACCATTTTACACTCTATTTCCGTTGAAATTATCATCGAACACACAGTGTTATACACTCGATTGCTCCGGGCTGTTATCATTATTATACCACACCTTTCTTTTCGCGAAACACGTGTATCGGGCTCTCTAAGTCATTCCATTTAACAAGACCACATGACATGCGTGGCTCAAGAATGATTACCAGGCATATTGAATGCTGGATTATTATTAAGACGTTAAATGTTAAATATCAATGAGAAAAAAGTCGAAAAATTAAGCACAGGCTTTAACACGTAAATTCCATGTCACCGTTGCCGCAGCTCGACGCTGACGTTTTTTCAAAGATCAAGCCCCGTATTAAATCGTAGTCCTTCAAGCGATCGACTGACTGAGTATTCTGATAAAAAGCATTTTTTGAGGAAAAAACCAAGATGAGTGCAAAGCACACTATATAGTCCGAGGCACACGTAGTTTTCCTTCGTTGCCAAAGCGCACCAAAAAAGTCTTTTCAGTAACCAAGCTCACTATCAACTTCCCAATTTTTTCGGCTATTGAACAACTACTAAGAGTTTAACAAGAAACCTTTACCCACGGGAAAAGCTCTGGAAAGGCCAGTGTATTATATTTGATACACTTGGACTCCAAAGAAAAGAAATTGAAATTGGAAAAAAAATTGAAATTTGAGTGGGGTCCTGAGAAAACACTCAAAAAGAAAGGTATGATATGAGCAGCATGTTTTGCGGGACCTACTGGAGTCTTAAGCTACTGAACACTTTGGCTCCGACAGATTTGCGCCTCTGTAGAACTGGACTCCTGCACATTCAGCCCACTTAACAGTCTGTCATGAGCTGATTGCAAGCTTTTACGACAAAGAAATTAACCGAACCTGAGCTTGGTAGATTAATCCGTGTGGCCCACATTGGACGAAAAAGTTTCGTATACTCGCTACACTATCGTAGACGCTCTCGTAACGGCTTTTACACACGCTTGGGACAGAACTACGGTGGAAATGTGAGAGTATTACTAGAAATTTTCGCAAGCGACTTTGTCTCTGTGAATAGGCCAAGGGAGGCAATTTTAAAAATTTGTTACAAATCTTTTTGTTTATTAGTAGCTGTTGATCTAATAGTACTTACTCCTTCAAGGAAATGAAATTATTACATAATGCGCTACTTATTTGCTGATGAAATACCTGGGAAAATTATCTGAACTCTTCTCCCACACTATATATTAAGGAATTTTGATTATAAGATCGAGTGACGACGGGATTAAGGCGAGGTACAGAGGGAGATTGTAGAGCTACATCTCGTTTATACATGATGAGTACCAGAAGGAGCTCAGACCTAATACTCACGTGGAGGATGTCAGTACTGCTTATCCTCCCAGACATCTGAGGCCTGTTTGGAACCAATTTACCGACCCCGGAGGGATGGATGGCTTGGTACCATGCGAGATGGAACCATTGATCTCGTGTGCAACGCAGAGCACCTTTAACCACTGCGCCACATGCGCTCACTGACAGGATTACCACTAAAAAATGAAAGCATTTCATTATTATTTGAGCCAACATGTCATGTGGTCTGGTAAAGGCTCTTGTACAGCCCGAGGCACGTGTTTCGTCCTTACAGACTCATCAGCCGGGCAGAACCCGTCGTCTGTCGATCTTTTCATAGTCAGTTCTCTCGGGAGCGTCACACTCTTTATATATAGTTATCGACGACCTACGCTTTACAATCTATGTCAGGTGAGACATTTCACCTAACACTGAGTGTTTTCGCACTCGATTGCTAGCTGCTGGTATTTTTATCATATTATGTCTATTGATATTAATATCCTAATACTAATGTCATATTAGACACGTGTCTCGGGCTGTACAAGAGCTCTTACCAGACCACATGACATGTTGGCTCAAATAATAATGAAAGGATCTATTGAAGTTTGAGCGTGGTCTTACTAAAACACTCGAAGGACTAAAAAATGAGGTACGGATAGGTGCGCCATGTACGCAATGTGCTAAGGACTCCTTATGTCACGCGAGTTTTTCATTGCAGCACTCACCTATTTAGCAGTTTCGTTCACTTTTCAAAATTTGGCGATGCAGTGATAAGTAAAATGTTGAATATGTAGTTTGCCAAGCCGGTCTTGGTTGTCACCTCAAACTTGGGCGGCTGAACCTTTGTATACACTATTAGAAATTTCAAAAGATAAAAAAGTAAAAAAATTGCTAAGATCGTGACTACACGAATACAAGCACGGATTACGTAGTCTCGCTCGAAGTGTGCGGAGAAAAATAGGATCGATAAATGGCAGGTCACTCTGCACCCGTGTAAAAGGCCACCTAGTCGGCAATATCAATGCTAAACCAAATATCCCACTAGGTCTCAGAGACATAACATGGAGGATTTTGAAGTAACAGTCACCATCTTCGTGCACGAGTATAAAACCTTGGCTCATAAGAATATCGAGCATTCTGGATATATTCGATGAGTCCAAAAATGAACTACAGGGAAGAATGTCGCTATATTATGCGTGATATGCACAGTTACAAGACTATTATTATGACATCAAAGATCCATTAGTAGTCCATGTGAACTCTACACAGTTGGTCCCCACCTGGACAACTTTATAGACGAGTTATAAAGCGATGACTATGTCAAAAGTTGTTCTGCTCTTAATGCAGATAAAATCTAAGCCTAATAAATTCATCAGTTTGAGCTGTGGAGGTTTTTGGCTGATTGAATTTTAGGCAACCTGATCTTTCTATGCTCTGGTGAAGTCGAAAGCTCCGAAAAATGAGCAGTTGGATTACACCAAATTACGACAAGTTCATGTTTCGGTTTATCAAGAAAGCTATGGATTAGTAATATCAATGTTACTACTAATGGAGAATATGAGTAATTGATGCGAGTGAAAGACGTGATAGGATTCGCATAATAAGTTGTGAATTTCATCGCGTGTGAAAATGAAAATATCAGGGATGAAGGCTAGGTAATTTCCGTATTCACCCTTTTCGTATGGATCCGTGCGAAGCTCCAAATCTTCCTCTAACCACTTTTTTGAATTCAGCATTACTTAAGATTTTTGGTCACACATGATGTGCATGGCGTTCGGTTGCACTTGTGAATTAGAGACTTTGCATCGCATCGGTGGATGAAGATGAAAAATGAAGGAGACAACAGGCTGTACGACTTCGGCATATATTTCTGCAAAATTTATCTTTGTGCTGAACCTATCTTCGTGAGAAAACCAGTAGAAACGTTGAGAATGCGAACTAGTCGTAGTGCTTATCTGCATTATTCACTTGTGGTGGGATAAAATGCGCTTGCTAGGATTGGCGATAATCCCCTGGTTTCTGAATTGTTTTATTTAGAAAGGAAAATCGAGAAGCAGTGAGCGAAAACAGCAAACAGTATTCAACGCTTGAATGGTAGCTGTTTGAGGTGAAACTTTGACTGTGTTTAATCAACTGTCTCCATTAAAAATGCAGAGTCTCCAAGTCGCCTAACAGAGAGTAGAAGAAGAAAAGAGCGAGCATAAAAGTTATCCATTCCACGACAAAGATGTGATGTATAGAACACTAGTGCTTCAAAACTCCACATCGTTTTTATTACAATCGTTCTCTCATAATTCAAGATGAACTGCAACGTATGTTCTGCAGAAAAAGTCTTTCCAGTAAGCTTTTTGAAGTATTTTCAGTTACACTTTGATTCCTCAAGGTAGCAATGTTATGTGGAATTCTGCAAATGACGAGGAATTATCAAAAAGCGAAAGTTAACGGTTGAAAAAAATGAGATGACCACATCAATAATGACAAATTTATTACGCAAGTTCATTTCCCTTTTTGTTTAATAGTAAGTAAAGGTGATAGATAGTTGCGAATGTAAAAGCTGCTGGAAGTTTAAATTGTAAGTATGCACTGCTCATCTTGATTATTAGCAAAGTTGGATAATATGCCGATGATATGAAACAATATTACTGCTCATATCCACACTCGCTGATTGAAAAGCATGCATTGTTTGTGATGGGAGTTAGTCGATCAACTTCTGAAGTTTCAAGCTCAAACACGAGCCATTCATCAGATCTGCTATGTATACTGTTTTCGTGCACTGTTTTCTGATTCTTATTAGTATATAAGGAAACTCTCACAGAGAAAAGAGAACTACCTCACTGTCAAATACAACAAGTTTCTTCTACATCTCCAATATGTCCTCCAAATAGTATTCACAGATTTAACCTCTTGGGGACGGCGGTTGACCGATTACGCAGCGGAATTCACAAATGATGCTTAATTTTCATACATGATGAGGGCTTTTCTCCGTTCCAAGAAAATGTCTAAGTTTTCTTGCTTGACTGTGATACTCCATGTTTTTCTTTACACGCTCTCATGCTATTGGTGCATATGCATCTCCTAGTAGCAAAGAAATCTACAAGGGTGAAAGGTAATCTTCCTTTCGCTCTTACAACGCCATATTGAAATCTTTCCGGATACTTTTCATTGTTTTAACGCACTCGAATCCAAGCTCTGTAGCTACTACTAATTTGAAGAAAAAGAAACCTACCTGAAGCCCCCTCCCCCTAGCACACAAAGAAAATGAATGCGAATTTCTATATCACTCCTTCTGCTGCAGCGTATCGAAAATTTCTTTTCAAAAACAAAAAACACTATTGTAGTTCCCGTTTTTCAAACTATCGAATGAATACTGAAACTTCAGTGGATAGTTTCTTCCAGGCATTAGAGCTGGAGAATCTGTGCATTCCATGGAATGCACTATGTCATTAAATAAGTCAAAATATCTCATCAAAGTCAATACTTCTATTACTCTACTAATCCGATAAAAATAGCCAGTGTTGATTGTAATGTTTTAATTTCATGACTGTCTTTTGCTATATCAAGCAACCAGTCATTTTAATTTTATAGCTTCCAAGATGAAAGTTTTGCAAATTACACTTTTGCTCACCCATGCAGGATTAGTCTATAGCACAGAAACGACAAGTAGAGAATCTGTCATCGACCAGATCTACGATGAAAAAGTCAACGCAGGATATAACTTACTCAAAAATGTAAGGCTCGCGTTTGAAACTCATGTCCACAAAAACGATTTAACCACCTTTTGTGGATTCACGCTTTTCCCTAGGTGCCAAATGAGGGGGACACTGTCACGTTTCTCAAACAGCTGCATAACATGGAGAAAGACCTAAAGAGTCGACTCTCTCAAGCACCGCAAGAGCTACCAATTGAGATAATGGTGAGCACATTATCTCTCAGCTGAGTATTAGTTAACAAATAAGATTAAGTCTTCAGAGTTACTTGGGAGAGAAAAAAAGTGACACGAAACCTCCGGGCTACACAATTGAGGAAGTCAACCACAATAGCAATGTAGATTCGGCACTATTTCAGGGAGACATTGTCCTCACAAAGTATATGCCTTTATGAATCATTTTTGATGCTTTGTCTTGCTTGCGAAATGTGCATCCTTTTCCCAGAGAGCAAACTAAGGAGATTATGGAGGATATCAAACAGAGTGGAAGCAATCGCAAAAAGACGACAGGCATTTCGTGACGCTAGATATCCTATTACATTGTGGACCAACAACCAAGTGTACTACACATTTGCACCGAATGCATGTTTGTTTTTATTAGTAATTTCTTTCATTGAAATCTCAAAGGAGAGGCTAAGCAAGATTGCGTTTAGCCGAAAAAAGCAAAGCGAGTGTTCAAGAAAGCTACGCAAATATGGTCCTCAGTGACTTGCCTTGACTTCACTGAAAGTAGCACAGGTATGACAACAAACAATAAGGACAAAAAAACTTTAATTTATAAAACAGTGTAAGACAATGTTTTATAGCCACCGATAGAATTCAACTTATACTAGCCTCGGGATGCTGGTCACATCTCGGAAGAATTGGAGGTGTTCAGTACATGTCATTGGGACAGGGATGTGAGTGGGTAAGATCTCCGAAATTGTCCTGAAATTTGTGCTCATTTTCTAAGAGGGCGTTCCAGTAGGAAGTTTTAAGAGGCCCTGAGATGAGACATGAGATACTGAAATCAATTAATGATATCGGGACATTCTTATCCTATTTAGGTTGGAACCGCTGAGCACGAACTTGGCCACGCCTTAGGCTTCCACCACACACAAATAAGGCATGATCGTGACGATTTCGTTACAATTTACCCAGATAATTTCCAGGTAAAACGTGAATCTATTATAGCTTTAAGAGTTGAAGAAATGATTTCAGAACGGTTGGCTGTCTCAGTTCATAAAGCAAACTGAAAAAACCAACTACAACTATAATCTGACCTATGATTACGGAAGCATAATGCATTATGGAGGATCGGGGTTAATGAAGATCTATTTTGGCGCAGAATCACTCTAAGCCAATGACATCTCTATTACAGTCTGTCGAAGAACGGAATGCCAGTCATGGTTCCTCATGACCCGAAGTATATGCGAACCATGGGCTCTGCGATACTAGGTTTCTACGACATTCTCATGATGAACATGCATTATATGTGCACTGGTAATATTGTTGCGCCCTTTTGATTATATTCTATCTTCCAAAGAGTTCACTCAAATTCAGATTGATCTAGATAAATGTAACAAAAGCAAATCATCAGCTAAATGCGATAACGGTGGATTTCCTCATCCCAGAGACTGCTCTAAATGCATTTGTCCAAGCGGATATGGCGGAAAACTTTGCAACGAAAGGGTAAAAATCCGCTTTTAACTGTTTTTTCCCAAGAGTTTATGCAGATATACTAACCTATTTTTGTAGCCAAGTGGTTGTGGTGAGATTTTGAAGGCAACCAGTTCTTTCCAAACTCTTGAAGATAAGCTGGATGGAAAGGATGCAAAAGATCAACCAAACGATTTCCAGATGTGCAACTACTGGATCCAGGCATTTTCTGAAACATTTAAAAGACATAAAATTAAGTTCCCGATAAGCGATCTTTAAGGCACCAAAAGGCTCAACAATTGAAGTGGTGGTTGATAAGTATTGGTTCGCCAATGATATGGATGGCTGTCCATTCGAAGGTGTTGAAATAAAAACACAAAGCGATGTTCGTCTTACTGGTTACAGGTATCGCCCAGCACTGTGCAATTGTGGTATTTCTGGCGTGAATGCCTCAAAATTTTCAGATTTTGCTCCATGAAAAATAATATGACTTTGGTCTCAAAGCGCAACATCGTTCCCGTGATTACGTACGCTTCCGCAACATGGGGTCACAAAACTGTTTTACGTTATCGAATAGGTAATATTGAATTAAACAGCCGTACTTTTTGTGGATTAATGTTTTATTATAATATACTATATTAGGTACTTATGAGTTGGACGTCTGTATATGAATATTCGGCCCCATTCCCTGGACAAAACTTCTCGTAAGAGTATCATCAATCATTCAAAAGCTTAATTCTCTCGCCAGTGCAGCACGTTGCCAATTTTCGAAAGGACCCTGTCATAACGCTCCAGCAAAAGAAAGACAGTTGTGTTTCACACAAAAACTTTTTGCAAAACCGAGATTTTTCAGACTATTAGTAATCTTTCGATAACGTAAGATTTAGCGATTCCAAGTCTGTGCTTGATTTCTGGAAAGACCGTTTTTTCTTGCAGTGTGGCAGGGAAAATAGGATTGATTCACATGCGCGGGCATGTGTTTTTGAGCCAATTATGCGTTGCTCTCATCGACAGTTGGACTTTGAAGGAGCACATGGATGTGCGAATTGTGTTTTCAACTGGGATTTGCTTCTCCGCTTGTAGATATCGTAACGTCTGACTCTGATAAAGATTTCTCTACACGTTCATGTGCTTTTGGTGATGTTGGCGAAGTAATAGTTGAATTGAGCGGGCGATGTAAAACATAATTTTATCTTGAATTTGAGAGCGTCATGAAAGGGTGCTTTGAAAAGCGGCTACGTGTCGCGCTCATCAGAGATTTAAGCGTTCCATGAAAAATTTTAATTCAGCAAAGGGATCGTTTTATCAGTTGTTGCAGTCTAACATATTAGAAACTTACGTTGTATCATTATTATATTAATCGCAATGATGTTTTGCAGCTTCTGGTGGTCCGGACGTCTCGGAAACAACATCTGCGCGAACATCTGGTCCTACTTCTCGGCCAACATCTCGTCTCACAACTCCTACAACATCTCCTAAAAGCAGTTGTAAGGACAGGAATGTGTAAGTATCAGTCATATTTTTTCTAAAATTTTCAAAATGTCATGACTGCCATTTAGGTGCACTAAATTGGTGGAGAAATGGAATTTCTGTCGTGATGCCAAGTACGACAACGAGTTAAGAAAATTCCTCTGTCCGAAATCATGTGGCTTCTGTCCATAGAACCAAAGTGTCCTCTTCATAATTGAAGATAGAACTTTATGCTATCCCTCTGAGAGATACACTTAATACCTGCATAAATTATGTAGATATAACTTTGTATCAATACACACACACACAGAACACTCATTCACACTCGAAAACACACACACACACACACACACACACACACACACACACACACACACCACACACACACACACACACACACACACACACACACAAACACACACACACACACATACACACACGCACACACACAGGCACCTACGCGCATACATGCGGTGCGTCCTTTCAAAGACAGAGCACGTTTGGATCTATATGTACATATACATGCCTAGTGATTATTTTTGAGCCATGTAAGTGGTCTGTTATGGGCACTTATGCAATGTAGTACACGTTTTCCGGCCTTGTAGCCTCGTCAGTTGCACAATGCCTATCGTAGAAACGACTGATATGTTATTTCATGAATACCAACCAAAAGCAATCGAGTGTACAGCACTGCCCTTTTAATGATTTCGTCCACTTGCTGACATGTGTGAAGAGTAAGCGTGCGATTTCCTTCATGTAAGGAGGTTCTCTCAAAAGAGATTGGCTCAAAACAAAAGACATTGTAAAACTCACGAGACTGCAAGGCCGAAATACATGTATTGTACAGGAGCTGCACAGTGTACAGGTACACTGTACAGGTGCCCCTAACAGACCACATCCAAATTACATTTATATATACATATATATATATATATATATATATATATTTATACTTTTTTACGTGTTTATATATATATGTATATAGTTGGCGTAAAAGTAATTTAAGTTGGGGTTTGTAAATTTTGATCCAATTTGATTCATTTTTTGACTGATTTAAATTTTCAGCCAAAGAAACTGCTACCGCAGTAACTTTTGCCCCAGATTAATAAAGCGACCTTTATTCTCAAAAGTTCATTGAGTTGTAAGTTGACTGTCAACTAAATTTTCGCGGGAGGAATCCCACGCTCACCTTCAAGAGTGCTAATTCTGGAATTATGATGTAACATGATTGCTCTCGATCAATTCCATGAATTCACACCGGCCTTGCTTTTTCGCTACAATCTATAGGCATAATGTGATCGCCCATGCACGTTTTTCTAGGCTTGATGCATGCGCTTAAGTTTCCATTCATATCCTTGAAGAAAAAGCTCTTCCTGTAGAACTTTTCTAAGGCCTTATGGAGCCCTTCGACTTTAACTTCACCATCGTTCGATCGAGCGTCGAAAATGTCCAATGCCGGTATTAGTCCATCTCGCCTCAACCACAAACGTCTGATTCGGGGTATTAATTGCTCAAGTAAATCGATGCACCTGCCAAATTTACTAGAATGCTAACGCATCGATACGTCTACTATAGCATGTTCCGAGAAATAGATCTTCTCCGGTATCATATGCAACGTAAAGTGGGTGGCGTTTTCTCGTCTCATCCGAGCTTATGATGCTGCACTTTATCCTTCTTTCCTCCGTTATTAAGTCGTATATGGAGGATTCTTATGAATTTTATGTGAATTATAGATACACATCGTCACATCTGTACGTGTCAATCTAGGCAGCCTAGATGGACTTGAGATTTTAGCGCATTGTCCCCATTTGTCTTTGGATATGCTGTAGTTACTGGAGCTTTTTCGGAGTCAGGGAAAAAAGCTCTTTTTGTCTGAGTGCTTAGCTTTATATACCTAGCGTATAGCTTGCTGGGCTCTGAATGTGGGGCTGCATAGTCAAGGTCAGCTTTCCAATCGCTTACTGAAGTACAGAGAGAGTTAATTTATCGCAGGCGAAATCCTAATGGCCTCCTATGTATTTTCTTATTGCCTAGTTGCAGGTTTTAATCAATTTTACCCATAGAAAAAAATACACCATATTGGCGCTGCAGGAGCAAGCATTGACGATTAGCAAGAGCTAAAAAATTAGTGGGTAGGAGGGTTTATGACTTTTTTCTTCCGTTTCGAAACTGCGCGCGTAACAAGTCTTCTTTGGTTTCGTCTCTTCCTCGCCTTGGTATGAGTTGTCACGTGAAATTTCTCGGTTTTGCCACAGAACAGATTCTTATGTCTGAGTTAAATCGTTTATAATTGTGAAAATAGCTTGTCAATAGCCAAATGACGATATAGAGATTCATGAGGACAACCCACATGGAGATGTAGATTGGAGCAGCAGTGGTCGAATCAACTCTGTGGCTAATGCTTTCACTTGTATGCCTTATGCAATGAGCTGAAACTTGATAGAACAAGAATTGCGAATAAAAACAACTCGTTATCAAAGTTTGCCTAACTCGTGATGCCAATATGCAGAACATCTTTTGAAATTTGTGAGCAGCTAACTAACAGACTGGCTGTAGCAGAAGTGCATATCATTAGAGACAAACATGCTTATTCATTTTTTTACATGACCCGCAATCAAATCTACTACGCAGATCACAGCGCTTACATTCGATTTCCTTTCTTACAGTCATCGTCCCAGTGATCTGAGAACATATAATGTGTTTATGAAATATCATACCGTTCGTTTCGCGTGATTTCTTGAAACAACGCTGAAATTTCAATATCTGCTTGATATTTTTTGAGTCATACATGTCATGTGGTCTGTCATGGGCATTTGTACAGCCCAGTACACGTAGTTTGGCCTTGACAGCCTCGTCAGTTGAGCACTACCTTTCGCCTTAGTCGATCCCTCTTGGGGAGAATCCAACCCGCTTGCATTACGGTTACGAAACACGTGAATCGGGCTCTATAAGTGCCCATAATGGACCACATGACAATCATGGTCAATATAAATATTATATATGTTGAAATTCGAGAGTGGTCTTAAGAACACGTTTGAAACGAGCAGTATAATATTTTATTAAATATCAGAAAAGAACGATCGAATGTACAACACTGTAGATCTGGTGATCTACTGCACGTGACGGCACGTGGCAGTGTAAATGCAGTGTAAATAAGATGTAGCCTGTTCTATTTAAGGGTGGTTGGGTTCCCTACAAGGGGATTGGCCAAGACGAAGGGTACTGCTCAACTGACGAGGCTGTCCAGGTCCGAAACACGTGTAATGGGCTCTATAAGTGCCCTTAACAGACCACATGATATGTGTGGCTCAAAAAAAGTTACCAAATATAATAAAATTTGAGCGTGTTTTTAAGAAAACATTCGAAACGAACGATATGATCTTTCATAAATATCAGAAAAGAACGATCAAATGTACAACACTGTCGATCTAGTGATTTATTTCACGTGACGGCACGTGACAGTGTAAATGTTTGTCGCCTACTCTATGTAAGGGAGTTGGGTTCCCTACAAGAGAACTGCCTAAAACGAAGTGTACTGCTCAACTGACGAGGCTGTCTAGGCCGAAACACGTGTAATGGGCTCTATAAGTGCCCATAACAGACCACATGACATGCATGGCTTCAAAAAATAATTATCACATATGTCACGTGTTCTTTGAACATTTCTTGAGGCCTTCGCTTTCTCCAAGAATCGCAATTGCTGATTTACCTTTGCAATCTTGAAGATAGCCAAGCTAAGTAATGACTGAGTAATTTTTGAGAGACCGCTCCGGGAAAGCGTTGAGGCAATACATTGCTTCTAGCGGTCTACATCACTAGCCACTCTGTCAGCCTCACCTGCGACTCAGGTGTATGCACAACACATCTCTCTGGTCCATTCCTAAACACCAAATGCTCTAGCTTTACGTAATAATCTTTTAATTCTTCTAATGCTCAATCCTCATCGGTTACGCCAATAATTCTTCTCGCTATTAATTCACTGATAATCGTTGAGGTCATAGATAACCAGCCAAGTGCAGCTGCGCCAAATATTAGGTTATGCAAAAGCAAAGGTGGTTAAAGCATTTTTATAAATTGCCGTTAGATACTGGAATAAATTCTAGAACAAAAGTGGTGATGTTGTGCAGCATTTTGATGCGCTTTTCTCGCTCTATGTTTTGTTGCTAATGACGCTTCATTTGCTACATTACATGCTACATAGATTAGGCTCCTCAGGTAAACTCACCAATGATATTTGTGAAGACTGGCTTTCGTGAGAGCACCTATACAATCGTTTGTCTGCTACCGCAAAAAAAAACTGCATCATTATGTTCTCCAAGCAATTGTAATATGTTAAATCAGCATTGGAATAATTTTTTTGTCTCGCTGTTGGTTAGAATTCAAATGATTTTGTTGGCTGCCCAGCGTTTAGGCATTGTATTAGGTTGATATAAAAGGAAGACGGTTTATGTATTGGTGAGAGTTGCCGCTTGATAACGGAAAAAATTCTGAAGTAAATGTGATTGTATTATAAATTATCTTAATGCACTTTTTTACCGTATATCATGCTTCTATAACGTCTTACTTGCTGTTTATTATACATTTATTCCAAAACTACAGAGAAGATGTTATCGGTGCAAAAATAATTGCTGTTTCAAGATCGTAATTTCAAATCGGTCTTAAAGAAGCGGAGACAGCTCGCAACATTATCACGTGTTTGACATGAAAACTGCTAAAAAACCTACAAAGCAGTGATAGATCACAAAGCTTCGCAAGTGAGACGAGAGCGTTGAAGATGAGGAAGGTAGTGGTCAGCTATGGTAAGGTGACAACGAGCAATTGAAAGCATTGATCGAGGTTGAACATTATAAGACTACATGAGATGTTGCGGATGAACGGTTGTAAAACCATTCTACAGCCAATCGCCATTTGAAAGAGTTTGGAAAGTTGAAAAAGGCCGGTAACTTTGTGCCTCATGAACTCATCGAAAATCATAGAAATCTTCGTTTTGAAATTCCGTCTTTTCTTATTCTCGCATCAACCACAAACCATTTCTCGATCAGATTGCGGCGTTTGACGGAAAGTGGATATTATAATAGAGCCAACGAAGATCAGCTCAGCGATTGAACAGAGAACAGACTCCAGAGCACTTTCCAAAGACAAAATATACCAAAAAAGATCATGATCACGGTGTAGTGATCTGCTATCGCTCTGATCCATTGTAGTTTTCTGAATCCAGCGAAACTATTGGATCTGAGAATGATACTTAACAACCCGACAAGATGAATCGAAATTGCTGAGCTTGAGGCCAGCATTGGTCAGTAGAAAGGACACGATCCTTTTCCACAACAACGCGCGTCCCACACGTTGCACAACGATAACTTCAAAAGTTTGACACATTGGGCTACTAAGTTTTGCCTTATTCTCCATATTCGCCGGATTACCACCGATTACCACTTTTTCAAGCATCTTGATAACTTATTCCAGCAAAAAACGTCTCCGCAACCAACAAAATGCCGAAAAAGCTTTCCAAGAGTTCATTAAATCCCTAGGCGCTGATTTTTTAAAGTCACATGAATGGGAAAACTTACTTCCACTTGGCGTTTACACGTTAAATGTATCTTGTCGTTACAAAAAAAAATTAATAATTACAAGTGAACCTTTTATAAAGGCTTTTTTGGTATGAAGAGTGACTACTTGTCTTGAAATTTTCTATTTATCAGCGGTATAACACATCCTTGTAACAAAATAAACAAATCACCTGCTGCTGGACAAGCTTTTCATTCAGTCTTCCAATAACCATTCGATAGCAGTAATCTCAACGATCTCAATGACACCTTTGCCTTCTGAGAAGGGAGTTTCAAAGCGTTGTCATCGCGAAAAGAATATTGAGTTTCGCGACGTGTCTTTCGCGTAGCGCAATTTAAACGTGATGTGCGATGGGCACCGTGTGCAAAACTCAATATTCTATCAGCTGTTACAACGCCTCAAGAGGTCTTTTTCAAGAACTAAGCATCTCAATGAAATCGTTGAGATTCGTGCTATCGAATAAGAATGTAAGTCAAAAAAGTTGTGTTCAGCGCGAGTAGTACTCAAATGCTCAACACAATTTTACTTTGGTTACTACAGCTCGCTATGAGGCTTTTTTTTTTCAAGGGTCAAGCACACCATTGAAATCCATTTTTCGTGCTAATGTTTTTTTTTCCTGCGCAAGGATAGTGAGTTCGATCTCAAAAGCAACTCCGTCGTGTTTCTGTTCTCTGTTCCCTCCTTAGCGGGGTATTCCGTCTGTTAAGACGTTTGTCAGCTAGGTGTTTTCTATGCGGACATAGAGCGGCCTACCTGTTTCGCTAGTATATTTATCACTACACGCTTCCATGAGATTACGTAGACTGTATCTACGCTCATGCAATCACCATCTCTGCCGTTAGGACATATTTTACAATCTTTCATTATTCAGAGACGGTCATATAAGCGGTTGTGAACTAAGTAGCATCTTAGAGTATTCGGTGGCGTTTCAATTAATAACCACCGATTGCTCTAAAGCTGTTTTTATTCAAACAACATTTCATACCTGTATTAATCTCATTTGAAAAGAACGGGAGGATAAACGGGATTTTGATTTCATTTGAGTTTTCGTTCGGAGGCGTGCTGTTTCCTCTAAACCCAAACCGAGGGGTTACAAAATTCGTATCCATTGGAAGTGGCTATTTCCCCAGCCAGTTTCACGGATTGTACTCTCTGCTTCTCCACGGTACATAAGTTGGCGGTTTTTTACTAACGCCTTTTTCGTATGTGATGAATGAGAAGAGAGATAGTGAACCAGGAAATTCTTATTACTTGGATTTCATTAACACTTTGTTATGTAACCGTTCTCGGTTGAGTTTTTTGGACGTTCAAGTAATTGAGCCAATTGTCTTTTGGTATCTCATGGGTGAATTTGATATACTGTGACTGTTCATTCAACAATCTAAAGCAATTATCTAGCTCCTTCTGAGTGGAACAGCTAACCAAGCAATCACCTATATACTTACAGTAGAGTAATGGCTGGAGATCCATCACTGGTGCTTCCACTTTCGACATCCTTTCTTCCACCCTTATCACTAACTGATAGCTTTACCCTTCCTTACACCCATATCATTATCCGATAACCTTATCCTTTCTTCCGTGAAACTGGAATGCGAACTAACCACTTCTAATGGATACGAATTTGAGGCCCCTCGGCTTAGGTTTAGAGGAAATATTGCGCCTTCGAACGAAAACTTGATTGAAAGAAAAGTCCCGTTTATCCTCTCATTCCTTTCAAATGAGATTAGTACAGCTATAAAACGCTGTTTGAGAAGAGCAGGGTTAGAGCAATCGGTGGATATTATTGAAATACCGCCGAATACTCTAAGATGCCAATTAGTTCGCAACCGCTTATATAACGGTCTCTGTATAATGAAAGATTGCAAAATATGTCCTAACAGCAGAGATGGTGATTGCATGAGCGTAGGTACAGTCTACATAATTTCATGCAAAGCGTGTAAAGATATATTGTAATATATTGTAATAATATAGATATTGTAATATATTGGCGAAACGGGTAGGCCGCTCTATGCCCGCATAGAAAAACACCTAGCTGGCAAGCGTATTAATGGACGGAACACTCCGCTAGGGAGCGTAGTGAGCAGAAACAGACGAAGTTGATTTTGAAATCGAAGTCACTATCCTTGAGCAGGAACAAAAAACATTAACGTGAAAAATTCTGGAAGCACTTTGAACTGACACCAACAATCCAACCATGAACCGCGGGGAGGAATGCCTCGCTATCACTCGTGACTTGAGTCAGTATACAAGACTGCTGTTTTGACAAGTAGGGTGCAGTACGAGCCTATGCGATCTCCGCCCGATGATCTCCACTTGAATCATTCGGTGGAACACATATAAAAAGCGGTATGTTAAGAGTTGATGTTGTGCTTGATGCGATTGAAATCTTAGTCTGGTGACTTTTTCTGGACGGGTAATGGAGGTGTTCGACACAGGCAATTTGACCTTTCCACGCTCTCAAGGAGGCGAAGTACCGAAACGTCAGCTGCTAAATAAAGATTAATGTAGCACCTCGTGTTTGGCTTGAAAAAAATCAGGAAATACTATTGAGAATACCAGAAAGAAGAAAATAAAAAACTGTTGAGATCATGGATACATAGGTACAAGCGCGGAGTACCTCGTCTCTTTTGAAGCGTGTAGCGAAAAATTGGTCGATGAAAGGCAGGCCACTCTGCATCCGTGTGAAAGATCAAGTTGTCGGCGAGCCTAAAGCGAGGAAAAATGTCCCACTAGGTCGCAGAGACATAACATGTAGCATTTTGAAGTAACAGTCACCATGCCCACACAGGAGTATAAAAGCTCAGGTCATAAGAATATCGAGGCATTCTGGATATAATCGATAAATCCAAAAAAGGGCTGCAGGGAAGAACGTCGCAATATCACGCGTGATATGACACAGTTACAAGACTATCTTTTTGACGCAGATGTCCATTAACAATGCATGAGAACTCTGTACAGTTGGTCTCCACCTGGACAACTCTGTAGACGACTCATAAAAAGTGGTGAGTATGTTGCAGTTGTTATGCTCTTGATGAGACTGAAATCTAGGGTCTAGTGATTTCTTCTATTTGAGTTGAAGACGTTTTTGCCTGATTGGATTGTAAGCAACCTGATCTTTCCAGGTTCTGGTGAAGCCGAAAGCTCTGAAACGTCAGCAGTTTGATTACATCAAATTACAATATGCTCATGTTTCAGTTTATCAAGAAAACTATGAATCAGTAATATCAATGTTACTATTGATGGAGAATATGAGTAGCTGATGCGAGTGAAGAAGCGATAGGATTCGCACAGTAAGTCGTGAATTTTATCGCGTTTGAAAATGAAATTATTAGGGATAAAAGCTAGGTAATTTCCATACTCACCCTTTTCGTATGGATGCATGCGAGTTTCCAAATCTTCATTTCACCACTTTTTTGAATTCAGCATTACTTTAGATTTTGGTCACACATGGTGTGCATGGCGTTCGGTTGCACCTGTGAATTAGAGATTTTGCATAGCATCGGTGGATGAAGTTGAAAAAAGAAGGGGACATCAGGCTGCACTACCTCGGGAATTTTTGGTGATAAATTTATCTTTGTGCTTAATGTATCCTCGTGAGAGAACCAGCAAAAACGTTGAATTGAATGTAAACTTGTCTTAGCGTTTATCTGCTTTATTCACTTGTGGTGAGAGGAAATGGTCCTTGCTAGGATTGGCATAATCCTGCAGTTTGTGATTTTCTTTTTGCAAAGCAATATCGAAAACCACTGTGCAAAAACAGCAAACAGTATTCAACGCTTGAATGGTAGCTGTTTGAGTTGAAACTGTGGCTGTTGTTTGATCAACTGTCTCCATTAATAGTGCGTGAACTCTGATGACAAGATACAGATGTGAAAACTTGTAAGCCATCAATAAACATCAGCAGGCTCTCCAAGTCGATTAACAGAGAATAGAAGAAGAAAAGGACTAGCATAAAAGCTATTCATTACACGACAAAGATGTGATGTATAGAGTACTAGTGCTTGAAAATTCCACATCGTTTCTGTTACAATCGTTCTCTCAAAATTAAGATGAACTGCAACGTATATTCTGCATGAATAAGTTTTTTCAGTGAGCTATTTGCCGTATTTACAATTACACTTTGATTCCTCAAGGTAGCTGTGTTATGTGGAATTCTGTAAATAACGAGGAATTATAAAAAGCGAAAATCACTGTGAAAAAAATGATATGACCACATCGATGAAGGCAAATTCATTATACAGATTCACTTTCCTTTTTGTTTAATACTAAGTAAAGATGATAGATAGTTGCGAATGTAAAAGCTGTTGGAAATTTAAATTGTAAGTATGCACTGCTCATCTTGATTATTAGCAAAGTTGAAAAATTTGCAGATGATACAAAACAATATTACTGCTCATAACCGCAGTCGCTGATCGAAAATCGTGCATTGTTTGTGATGGCAGTTAGTTGATCAACTTTCAAAGTTTCAAGCTCAAACATGAGCTATTCATTACTCATTGTTTTCTGATTCTTATTAGTATATAAGGAAGCTCCCACGGAGAAAACTTCATGTCTTTCTCTACACGCTCTCATGCTATTGGTGCATATCTATCTCGTATAAGTAAAGATATCTCTAAGGGTAAAGCGTAATCTAGTCCTTTCGCTCTTACAGCGCTATATAGAAATCTTTCCGGAAACTTTTCATTCTTTCACAATTCGATATCTGAGTTTTCTATTTACTACCAAATTCTCATGAAAATCTATCTGAAGGGCTCAACCTAGCAAACAAAGAGAACTGAACGCTAAATTCTGTATCATTTTTGTTTCTGCAGCGCATCGAAAAAGTTTTTTCAAAATTAAAAAGCCCTGCCGATATTCTCGCTTCTCAAGCTGTCGCATGAATACCAACATTTCAGTGGATAGTTCTTTTCGTCTTTAAAGGTGAAATATTTGTGTATTCCATGGAACGCACTCTGTTACCAAATAGGTTGATATATGATATCAAGTTCAATCTTCAGGTGTTTCGCTAATTTGACAAGAATCGTCGCTAAACTCACTGAAGTACTTTGATTTCATTACCTTCTTTTGAATTATGAGTCAACGAGTCATTTTTACTCTTTAGCTTCCAGGATGAAAATTTTGCAAGTCACACTTTTGGTTGCCAATGCAGGACTAGTCTATAGCACAGAAACTACAAGTAGGCAATCCGTCACCGACCAGAGCTTTGAAGAAAAAGTCAACGCAGGATATAACTTACTCAAAAATGTAAGAATCACATTGAAGCACATGTCCGCTTAAACGTTTTACTCACCTTTTCTGGAATTGCGATTCTTCTTAGGTGCCGAATGAGGAGGACACTGTCAAGTTTCTTAAACAACTGCATAACATGGAGAAAGAATTAAAAAATCAACTTTCACAAGCACCGCAAGAGCTACCGATTGAGATAATGGTGAGCACATTATCTCTCCAGACTGAGTATTAGTTGAACAATAAGATTAAGTCTTCAGAGTTACTTGGAAGAGAAAAAAGATGACATCAAACCTCCGGGTTACGCAATTGAGGAAGTCAATCACAACAGTAATGTGGATTTGGCACTATTTCAAGGCGACATTGTCCTCACAAAGTATATGTTCTCATAAATTGTTTTTATGATTTGTCTTGTTTCTGAATACGCAATTCTTTTCTAGAGAGCAAGCAGAAGAGATTATGGAAGATATCAAACTGAGTGGAAGCAATCGCAAAAAACGACAGGCTTATGTTGACTATAGATATCCTCAAAGATTGTGGACCAACAACCAAGTGTACTACACATTTGCACCGAATGCATGTTTGTTTTCCTTAGTATTTTTTATTCACTAAAACCTCGAACGAGTTGCTAAGCAAAAATGTGTTTAGCCGAAAAAGCAAAGCGAGTGTTCAAGAAAGCTACTCAAATATGGTCCTCGGTGACTTGTCTTAACTTCACTGAAAGTAGCACAGGTATGACAACAAAGCGATAAGGGCAAAAGAACTGCAATTTATAAAACAGTGTAAGACAATGTTTTATAGCCACCGATAGAATTCATCTTATACTATCATCGGGATGCTGGTCACATCTTGGAAGAATCGGAGGCGTTCAGTATATGTCATTGGGACGGGGATGTGAGTGGGTAAGACCTCCGAATTTTTCGTGGTATTTGTGCTCGTTTTCTGAGAAGGCGTTTCAGCAGGAAGTATTAAGAGGCCCTGAGATGAGGCATGAGATATTTAAATTAATTAATATCGAGACATTCTTATTTCACTTAGGTTGGAACGGCTGAGCACGAACTTGGCCACGCCTTAGGCTTTCACCACACACACATAAGGCATGATCGTGACGATTTCGTCACAATCTACCCATATAATTTCCAGGTAGGTCTAGAATCTATTTTAGTTATAAAAGTTGACGAAATGATTTCAGAACGGTTGGTCGTCTCAGTTCATAAAGGAAACTGAATTAACCAACTACAACTATAATCTGACCTATGATTACGGAAGCATAATGCATTATGGAGCCACGGGGTTGACGAAGATCTCTTTCAGTGCAAATTCACTCTGAGCTAATAGATACTTCTATTATAGTGTGTCAAAGAACGGATATCCAGTCATGGTGCCCCATGACCGAAAGCATTTCCGGACCATAGGTTCTGCGATACTAGGTTTCTATGACGTGCTCATGATGAACAGGCATTATAAATGCACTGGTGAGAAAACTGTTGCGCGATCTTTGATTATATTCCATTTTCCAAAGAGTTTGCTCAAATTCAAAATGATCTAGATAACTGCAGCAAAAGTAAATCATCAGCTCAGTGCGATAACGGTGGATTTCCTCATCCCAGAGACTGCTCTAAATGCATATGTCCAAGCGGATATGGCGGAAAACTTTGCAACGAAAGGGTAGAAAATCCTGCGTTCTAGGTATTTTTCCCAAGAGTTTATGCAGATATACTAACCTATTCTTGTAGCCAAGTGGTTGTGGTGAGATTTTAAAGGCAACCAGTTCTTTCCAAACTCTTGAAGATAAGCTGGACGGAAAGGACGCAGAAGATCAATTAAATGAATTCCAGATGTGCAACTACTGGATCCAGGCATTTTGTGAACCATTCAAAAAACGTAAAATTAAGTTCCCGATAAGCGATCTTTAAGGCACCGAAAGGTTCAACAATTGAAGTGGTGGTTGATAAGTATTGGTACGCCAATGATGTGGATGGTTGTCCATTCGAAGGAGTTGAAATAAAAACACAAAGCGATGTTCGTCTTACTGGTTACAGGTATCGCCCAACACTGTGCAATTGTGGTATTTCTGGCGTGAATGCCTCAAAATTTTCAGATTTTGCTCCATGAAAAATAATATGACTTTGATCTCAACGCGCAACATCGTTCCCGTGATTACGTACGCTTCCAGAGCACGGGTTCACAAAACCGTTTTACGTTATCGAATCGGTAAGATTTGGTTAGACAGCCGTACTTTGTGTGGATTAATGTCATATTATTATAATATACTATATCAGGTACTTATGATTTGGACGTCTTTATAAGAATATTCGGCCCCATTCCCTGAACAAAAACTTTTCGTAAGAGTATCATTAATCATTCGAAAGCTTAATTCTCTCGCCAGTGCAGCACGTTGCCGATTTTCGAAAAGTCCCTGTCATAACGTTCCAGCAAAAGAAAAACAATTGTGTTTCACACAAGAACTTCTTGCAAAACCGAGCTTTTTCAGACTGTCAGTAATCATTCGATAGCGTAAGATTTAGCAATTCCAAGTCTGTGCTTGATTTCTGGAAAGACTGCTTTTCTGCAGTGTAGCAGGGGAAGCAAGATTGATTCCTGCGACGTGAGGGAAGAGGGGGAGGGGAGATGGGGAAGGGCTGCTGCGCTGTGAACATCGACCAGTTGGAGCATTGAGGAAGCACAGGGAAGTGCGGTTTGTGTTACTCAACAAGGATTTGCCTCTCCGCTTTGTAAGAATTGCGGAATAAACGTCTGACTGTGATACTAAACGAATTTCTCTAAACATTCGTGTGCTTTTCGTGCTACCCGCGAAGTAATAGTTGAATTGAGGGGCCGATGTAACATATGATTTTATCTTAAATTTGAGAGCGATATGGAAGAGGGCTTTGAAAAACCGGTCAAGTGTCGCGCTCATCAGAGATTCAAGATTTCGAATGCCTACTATCACTCCCATGAAAAATTTTTGTGCAAAAAATGGGTCGTTTTATCATTTGTCGCCGTGTAACATATAAGAACCTTATGTTGTATCATTATCATATAAATCACAGCTATGTTTTGCAGCTTCTGGTGGTCCGGACGTCTCTGAAACAACACCTGCACTAACATCTGGTCCAACGTCTCGGCTAACATCTCCCAAAAGCAGTTGTAAGGACAAGAATATGTAAGTAACAGCTATACTTTCTAGATTTTTTACAAGGCCATAGCTGTCATTTAGGTGCACTGTAATAATGGAGAAATGGGATTTCTGTCATAATGCCAAGTACAGCGACGAGTTAAGAAGAACCCTATGTCCGAAATCATGTGGCTTCTGCTGACAGAACTGAAATGTCATCTTCATACTTGAAGATAGAAATTTACGCCATGCCTCCTAAGATGCATGCTTTAATACGCGCATAAATTTTGTAGATATAACTTTGTAGTAATGCACACACACATACATACATACCCACATACCTATACACATATATCATGAACGCATTTAGATACAAACATATACGCACGCGTAAGTACGCATGCGCACCCATATACACAAACCCATATGCAAAGATACACACGTGCGCTCACACACACACACACACACACACACACACACACACACACACACACACACACACACACACACACACACACACAGACACACACACACACACACACACACACACACCACACATCAACACAACACACACACACGCATCGAATGTGTGCTTTCGAATGCAACACAATGCACGCTTATATATACATATATATATATATATATATATATATATATTATATATATACTACAACAATATCACCATTGACTTAAGAAGAGGGGTCCGACAAGGTGATACAATTTTGCCAAAACTATTCTCTGCTACCCTACAAAACGTCATGCGAACATTAGAATGGGACGATATGGGAGTGAAAATTGACGGTCGACAATCAAACCATCTTCGCTTTGCTGACGATATCGTCTCATAGACACCAAACATCAGCCAAGAGGAACGAATGTTGACCGATTTCGATAATGCCTATGGAAAGATTGGTCTTCAACTGAATCTAACGAAAACAATGTTCATGAGGAACGGATGGGTTTGCTAATGCCCCATTCACGCTCAACGGAACGACAATCTCCGAATGCTCCAGTTACGTCTATCTAGGTCGTGAAATCAACATGATGAACTACCTAGCTCCAGAGTTGAGCAGGAGGAAACGAGCGGCTTGGGGAAAGTTTAAGAGCATCGAAGATGTAGTGAAGAGGACAAAGAACATCCGACTCCGTGCCCACCTTTTCGACTCGACAATTATCCCTATCCTAACGTATGCAGCAGAAACCTGGTCGCTACGTAAGCAGGACGAAAGATCACTTGGCGTTACCGAACGCGCTGTCAAAAGGTCAATGCTAGGAGTATCCCGTATTTTGCAAACGAGAGAAAGGATTCGGAGTTTTGACCTACGTCAACGATCGAAGATTAACGATGCCGTTCAACACGCCAGGATATCGAAAATAAGGTGGGCCGGACACGTGGTGTGCTTTAACGACAACCGATGGACAAGAGCCGTTACCGACTGCATTCCTCGGGACGTCAAGCGCTCTAAAGGAAGACCACTGACCCATTGGTCCGATTTCTTCACAAAAGCGATAGAAGAAAGATATGATGCTCAGCGAATCCCTAGAGCGAGGAGGACCCACGGGGTACTCTTGCACGCGATAGGGAAAAATGGAAGAGTTGCTGGTATCCGCTCGAGTCACTCGACGATCAACGGGACGACAGGTGATAAAGTGATATATATATATATATAAATATATATATGTAAATATATATATATGCATACTGATTATTTTTGAGCCATGCGAATGTGGAAGAAATTTGGAAGGAGGGGGGGGGGGGGGTGGACGAACTTCACAATCACTTGGCCACCACGCCCCTCAGACATAACACATATATATATATATATATATATATATATATATATATAAAGGATAAAGGATAAAGCTCTCGGCGTTGATCAATCCCTGAGGGATGCGCCATGCATTCGACTTCAATTTCTAACTTCGTTTGAGGTGATTGAATGCATATCTGGCCTTTACAATGACTCGCGGAGGCCTCCTGCTAAACCGAGTCAGTGCTGCTTATCCTCCTAGACAAGTTTGAGACCTGTCTGGTACCAATTTACCGACCCCGGAGGGATGGATGGCTTGGGGAGCCATGAGCGCGAGATCGAACCGTTGACCTCGTGTGCGACGCAAGGCACCTTTAACCACTGCGCCACATGCGCTCTTATATATATATATATATATATTTATTATATATATCGCTGCGTAAGTGAATGAACAATTACTTAGCGTTGTTGAACGAGCGGTCAAAAGTCGATGGGAAATGGATAGGAGTACCTCATACCTTGTAAATGAGAGAAAGGATCCGAAGTTCCCACCTACGTCAACGATCGAAGATCAAAGACTCCGTTCTACATGCCAGGATATCGAGAACAAGATGGACCCGGACACGCAATGCGCTTCAACGACAACCGATGGACGAGAGCCGTTACCGAGGGTTTCTCGGGATGTCAAGCTTTACAGAACGACAATCGACCCGATGGTTCGATATCTTTACGAGAAGCTTAAAAAAGAGATAGGATGCTCAACGAATCGCCAGAGCGAGGAGGACCCACTGAGCTACTTTTGCACGCGATAGGGAAAGATGGAGGTGATGTCGGTGCCAACTATAGTCATTCGACGATCAATGGGGCGACACGTGATACAGGTGATATATATATATATATATATATAAGAGCGCATGTGGCGCAGTGGTTAGATGTGCCCTGCGTCGCACACGAGGTCACTGGTTCGATCTCGCGCTCATGGCTCACCAAGCCATCCATCCCTCCGAGGTTGGTAAATTGGTACCAGACAGGTCTCAGACTTGTCTGGGAGGATAAGCTGCATGACTCGATTTAGCGAAAGGCCACCGCGAGTCATTGCAAAGGCCAGATGTGCATTCAATCACCTCAACGAAGTTAAAAATTGAAGTCGAATGCATGGTGCATCCCTCAGGGATTGATCAACTCCGAGAGCTTTATCCTTTTATATATAAGTATATATATATACATGCAAATATATACATATATACATATAAATACATACAAATATATATAAGTTGCAGAATTGAATTGAGCTAAGGTTTTTGCATTTTGATTTGATTTAAACTACTTTCTAATTTAAATCTCGAATCAGAGAAAACGCAGCAGCAATGACTTTTTGCACTAACCTAAAAAAACCTTCCAGTCTCTAAAGTTCATTGAGTTTTAAGATGACTCTCAACTATTCCCGTTTAGAAAACTTTCACGTTGACCTTTAAGGGTGATCCTTGTGCAATTATAAATTAGCATGATTGGCTTGGTCATCAGTTAGGATTATGGGCCGACCTTGTTTTTTCTGCTACAACTTAGGAATTAATGAGGTCGTCCATCGCACGTTTTCCTAAGTTCAACCTTCGCATTTGAGTTCCCAGCTATAGCGTTGAAAAAAGCCTAAGTGCAGTTACAAGATCGCTCTTGTTCACCTCTTGGAGAAAAAGATGAATGAAAGCTTTTCAAAGTTAATCGAATGAATCCTCTGATAGCTGATGCCCGTTCGTCGGAGGTGCTTCCCTACTGATAAGAACATATTCACGATCGAACCACTCCACAATCAACATAATCACCGCAACTCGTCAACACTGTTCAGCAGACACTCGCAGTAGCAAAAACCATGAGCCGTAGTCATTTTGAGGCTTTTGTGATGGTCTTAATAGAGATGTCGTTGTTCTTCTTCAGCAGTAACGTTAAAATGAACGCTACCACCAGTCAGCAACAAGTTTTACAAGCAGTGCTGAAGCCTCAAAATCAAAAAACTCAGCACTTTGGCTTTGACGGATTTACGCTTTAGGACTGAACTTTTTGCGCATTCCGCCCGTTCAACGATTGCTATCTGTCAAGAGCAGTTTGCAGGCTTCCAACGCAGAACATTTGGCTATCAAATGAGCCTTATCTCAACCCAGTGAATTCTTCGTGTAGTCCACACTGGAAGAAAAGTCCTTGTCATTAGCTACGCTACCGTGTTGAAAACGTGCTCAAAACGGCTTGACACGCGCTGGAGACCAAATTACGGTGGAAACGTGTGCAAGCATCATTGGAAAATTTTGCTAGGAATTTCGTAAATTTATAAAGGCCAAAGGAGTCAATTTTATGAATTCATTCTAAACCTTTTTGTTTAATGTTATGGTATCTGATCTAATAAGCATAACTGTTCTTTCCACTGAATGAATTTGCTTGTTTGTGTACCATTTCTTTGCTGTTGAAATACCTGAAGAAATATCAGAATTTTCTTGCACTCTGTGTATCAAGGAACTTGGATTATTGCATCGAGTGGCGCCGGTATGAGATAAAGAGAAGGGGCGCGTAAAGCTATATTCCGTTCATCTAGATGAAAACCAAGCGGCATGCATCTTAAAACTCCCGTGGAGGCTGAAAACGCAGATGTCAAGCAATTATTCAACAATAGAGTTTCTCCACGGACTTCCTCTCTGGGGATCCAGCCCGGTTAGTCGTGAGGGCATGTGGCGTGTCCCAGGTGGTGGATAGGTTAATAAACGCAAGCCAAAAGCGATCATGTACTTCCCAAACACGCAGGTGGATTCAGACGATTAGCCCCCTGTTTTGCAGCACCAATTTGACAAGGCTCTATTTCCACGAGTCACGTCGGCTAAAAGCCTGAAATCAAGCGGCTGGGAAGTACATAGGAGGCGGTTAGGAGTCGCCTCCAACAAGTAAGCTCCTCCCGCTCCTCCGAGGGAGACTGGCAGGCTGCTCATGAGTACCTAGCCCCACGTTTAGAGCCTAGCAAGGAATATATTGGGCATGAAAATGCTAAAAACAGCAATAACTATTTGCCTCATTCCTTTGGCTAAGAAGGGGCCCACGGTGCGGCAGCGCTGGGTAGGACGATACGGAGAGGCTGCTGAGATCTCAGAGCCGAACTAGGCTGAAAAAAATCGAAGTGGACTGAAATGGCGATTTGTACCTATAATACACGATCACTTGCTCACGAGTCCGCCATAGAATGTCTATTGATTCAAGCAAAAAGGATAAGGTACGACGTCATTGGACTGGCTGAGTCGAAAAGACGCCATCCTCTTCACGCTGTTTATAACACCATAGAATAACTGTTTCTTGGAACATGCGATCGCAGAGGTGTTGGCGGCGATGGCGTTCTCGTCAAACCGAATTTGACCGTGAACATGGATTTATTTGAACTACTAACAACCCATATCGGACGATTGCGATTAAAACGATGTGGTTCAATGCCGGCATTAACCACCTTCGTTGCTTGCGCACCAACATCAAGCTATGACGAAGACGATGTCGAAGCGTCATGTATGGACCTCGAAATATTCTCCAGAGAAGATCACACATTCTTAAAAGTCGTTGTCGGAGATTTTGAATCGAAAATTGGACCTAGAAGAACGTCACATTGGGGCCTACTGACTAGAATGAAATAAATAAGGTGAGAGACTGTTGGAGTTTATCGTGACGACCCAGACCATTCATGGTAACTCACGATTCTCAAAGCCTCACTCTCAGCGATGGACGTGGGGGTCCCCTAATGGAGAGTACTATGACGAAATAGACACATCTTAGTAAATCGAAGGCTTTGTCTGACCGATATCGCTGTTTTTCCTAAGTTCTAGCACGGGATCAAGACCATCGTCTCCTTCGCGTAACGTTCCGTTTTTCGCGGAGAGGAGAGAAAGCCGCTAAATTCAAGGAACGAAGTCCCAGAACTACCATAAACTAGGATTTATTCAAATCAATAGTCGGGGAAGATAATGTTGTCGACAACATCGACGAAGAATACGATCGGCTCGTTGAATATCTTCATTTTAGCGCTATAAAAGCCGACAATCTTAAGGTCACGAAGAGACGCTTGTCTCCTCAGACACTCGAGCAGATACGTCAACGTGGAATCGCACGAACTACATGCAACCGAAACCTTACGCCCGAAGTTGCGAGACGTTGCTCAGAAGCGATAAAAGAAGGCCTCAAAGAGAGACGAGCAGCAGTCATGGCAGAAGCTGCAGAAGCTGGGAAGAGCATTCGCAAAGCCCAGCGAGGCTTCGTCAATTATAAGACAAAAATTATTGCACTCCGATGCCTTGACGGAACACTTACAGCTTCCAGACGGGCTATGGAGAAAATCATCTATCAATACTACTCAGATCTCTTCGCTAGTCATGTCCTCTTACCGTCATACAAATTGAAAGAGGATGAATATGTCGTTGCACTGGTCCTCCCTTCCAAAATCCAACATGCTATGACGTCGGTGAAGAACATAGCAGCACTCGGTCCAGACAGGATTAGACCAGAACACCTGAAGCCGCCACTTCTCATGAACACCTTGGCTCTGCTCTTCACTCGCTAGCTGTCAGAATGCAAGGATCCTATTCAGTGGAAAGCCAGCAAGACCGTATTGTTGTTCAAAACTGGAGATCTTCTCGCCAGGGCAATTATCCCAATCTGCTTGCTGTCCGTTGTCTATGAATTCTTCACTCGAATCACCCCAAACAAGATTGACAGAACTTTGGAAGGGCAGAAATGCGGACAAGCAAAGTTCCGAAAAGGATTCGGTACTATAGACCACATCCACACGATCAAAAGACTCATTGAAGTTTCACGAGAGTGCAACCAACCACTTTGTCTCACTTTCAACGATGTGGAAAAAGCCTTCAATTCAGTGGAAACAGAAGTGATTATCGAGGCTCTGGACAACCAGGGCGTTCCGTACGTTCCGTATCGATTGCGGTACATAACAATCCTTCATGAGCTATATAAAGATTTCACGACCAAAATATCGCCAATCTACAACAATATTGCCATCGACGTAAGAAGAGGGGTTCGACAAAGCGATACCATCTTGCCGAAAATACTTGCTGCCACCCTCTAAAATGTCATGCGAACATTAGAATGGGACGATATGGCAGTGAAGACCGATGGTCGACAGTTAAACCATCTTCTTTTGCTGATGACATGGTCCTCATAACACTGAACATAAGCCAAGCAGAGCGAATGTTGACCGATTTCGAAAACGATGTGGAAAGATTGGTCTCAACTAATTCTACCGAAAACGATGCTCATGAGGAACGGATGGGTTTTGAATGCCCCATTCACGCCCAATGAAACGAACATTTCACGTTCCAGTTATGTCTAAGTAGACATTGAAATCAACTCGATCGGCTTAACTCCAAAGTTGAGCAGGAGGGAAAACGCTGCTTGTGGAACGTTTAAGAGCATCGAAGATGTAGTTTTAAGAGCGTCGCAGATGTAGTGAAGAGGAGAACATTCGACTCCGTGCCCACCTTTTCGACTCGACGATTATCCTTGCCCTAACGTATGCAGCAGAAACCTGGTCGCTACGCAAGCAGGATGGAAGATCACTTGGCGTTCTTGAACGCGCAGTCGAAAGGTCGATGCTAGGAGTATCCCGTATCTCGCAAAATGAGAGAAAGGATCCGGAGTTTTGACCTACGTCACGATCGAAGATCAGCGATACCGTTCTACACGCCAGATATCGAAAATAAGGTGGGCCGGACACGTGATGCGCTTCAGCGACAACCGATGGGCGAGAGCCGTTCCACCGACCCGATGGCCCGATTTATTCACGAGAAGACTAGAAGAAAGATATGACGCTCAACGAATTCCTGGAGCAAAGAGGACCCACTGTGCTACTCTTGCACGCGACAGGGAGAAATGGAAGTGTTACTGGTGCCCGCTCTAGTCACTTGACGGTCGACGGGACGACAGGTGGTACAGGTGAAAGTCTCACTTCTGTCCAGAGCTTGTTCTTTCCTGCTTTCAATTTCTTAGGTGTCCGTGAAGTGCATCAATGGAGAGGCAAAGGTTCAAATAAGCGCTTGCTGTAGAGTAGTCCACACGGCCTTTTTCGAATAGGTATTAATAGATATTAATGCAATGAATCAGGACGTCAGTGAGCTGAGAAAAGTTCAGTCTGTTTCCGCAACAACGCACTTCATTGTTACACAAGTGATGGCCGAGTTGCGAAAGAGAATTGAAGACAGGGCTGTGTTCACTTGCCCAACTCTACAGATGTGTTATAGAAGAGATGTGTCACTATTTTATATAACTGAATAACTTTTTTCGAGAAAAAAACACTCTGCAGTTACCTGTTAATTGAAATATTTTTCGATGGAGTCTGGAGTATCATACTTTTGTTACTAGATGACCAGGCACCACATTTATCACACGGTAGGGATCCTAGTACTTTATGCATTTGATTTGTTCCATCGCGTCCACTATCCATGAAGATAGCCAAATCTCCTTTGTTGTTTGGACTCGAGTGTTGGTCACTTTCCCTTTTTGTCACGAACATCGTTACTGTTGAACGAGTTGGTTCTTTCTGGAATTATGAAATAGCCTTGCTGGTGGCACTTATGCGTACTGAAGAGAAAAGGGCTTGCACTAGACAAGTCTGATGACAATTTCCTCATCAAGTACAGATGAGAGGCCTAGTGCGCTAGGTGAGCTGCCGAATCACAACTGAGTAGACGCAGCCGCCTGCGCAATTATCGATATCACTACTACAGTTTAACACGCTAATAACCTAACATTTGCATATTGCCTATCTGCTCGGCAAAATCACTATGTTTGAGCTAGGTTTACAATATCCATGTAGACATGTCAGCGTCAGATCGCACTGAATTGCAGGTAGAGGTGGACCAATTTATTGTGTATATTTACTTTTCGAGTTTCCTTTGATAATAGGGAAATTATAATCCGACTCTTGCATCAGGTGTTCTCTTTGATTTGCACGCGTGCACTTCAGTCCAGTCCATTTTTCAATAAGATACACTGAATAAACTTCGAACTTCATATCTAGGTTCTACATTCTTTAGCTGCTAACCACATATTTAGATATCTATTTATGCCACCTATTTATTAATCAGAGTTCAGCGTAAATATCACAGAATAAAGTGAGCCACGCGATCGGTGCGTTACGTACTCAAAGATGATCACGACTTGTCATTGTCGGCTATAGGTTTATCCTGCAGCACTCACCTAGCTAACAATTCTCTTATGTGGCGATGCAGTAATGAATACTACTTTAAGCACGCAGTTTGGCACGCAGGTCTTTGGTCAATGCCTCAAGATTGGGCAATCGAACCCTTATGCGCACTACTAACTTTAGCAATTTAGTACTTTACTTAAACCGTCCTCACAGTGTTTTTTCACTATGCGAATCTCAATAATTTTAGCATTCAGTTCCTTTTTCGGCTTCTTCTTGAATGGTGGAGATACTGGTTGAGCGAGTCTCTTTGCAATCTCGGGGATAGCCTGGCCGTAGAGTCCCATATGGTGTTGATGTTGACTGCCGGAGAGAGGTGGAGTTGAGCTTGGCTCCACGCGCGCCGCGATGAGCATCCCAACCACTCGGCCACGGCGCTCCCACTATCGACATACTAAGAAATTAGGAAAATGACAGAATTATTAAGATGGTTATTACGTGAGTACAAGTACAGAATACCTACTCTCTTGTAAAGCGTGTGGCGAAAAATGGACCAGCGAATGGTAAGCCATTCTGTGTCGTGTAAAAGAACACTTAGTCGGCAAGTTTAAAACTAATCCCAATATCTCATTCGGTCACAGAGACATAAAGGGAGAGGATTTTGAAGTAGAAATATCGTCCTCGCAGAGGAGTGTAGAACCTCAGCCTATCAAATTATCTAATCATTCTCAATAATTTAGTTAAAACCGAAATTGAACCCACAGGGGAGAATGTCTTAATATCACGCCTGATATGACACAGAATACAAAACTGTTATTTTCGAAGTCAGAGGTGCATTGACAGTCCAAGTGACCTCTGTACAGTTGGTCTCCACTTGGCCAACTCCGTAGACGACTCATAAGAAGATGTGAGCATGCTGAAAAGTTGTTTGCTTTTGATGCGACTGAAATCCAAAATTGGCAATTTCTTCTTTTAAACAAGTTAACAAGTTTTAAACAAGGCTGACTGCATTATAAGCCACCTAATCTGGAAAAACCAAAACTCCGAAACGTCAACAGTTGGAGCAAACTGGATTACAATATGCATGTTTTGTTTATCAAAAAAAGAATGAGCTGGTAATCGCAATGTTACTATTATTGGAGAATACGAGTAATCCATATGAGTGCAAGAAGTGACTGGATTTGCAGCCAGATGTGAATCTCATCGCGCGCTAGAATGAAATTATCAAAGATAATGGTCAGATAATTTTCATATTCGTCTCTTTCGTATGGATCCTGCGAGGTTACAAATTGTCACTCTCAACCACTTTTTTGAATCCGACATTACTCAAGATTTTCGATCTTACCTGATGTGCATGCCGCTCGGCTGCGTTTGTGTATTAGTGATTTTGCATATCTTTGGTGGATGAAGATGAAAAACGAAGGGGATGACAGGCTGTACTACTTCTACATTTTTAGAAGCTAAATTGAATTTTGTACTGAATCTATCCTTCTGAAAAAACCAGTGAAAGCTTAAATTTTCTAAAAATTGTCACAGAATAGTGGCCTGCATTAATCATTGATGATGAGAGAGAAATCATTTGCTGTGATTGGCGTAAGTCCTCTAAATTGTGATTTCCTCTATCTAGAAAGGAAATTCGAAGAGCTGTGAGCGAAAACAGTACACAACATTCAACGTATGAATAATAGCTGTTTGAAGTTGAAACTTCGTCTGTTGTTTAACCAGCTGGCTCTAACAATACACGATTTTTGATCAAAGGATACAGGTTTGAAAACTTGCAAGCCCTTAGTAAACATAAACACGGTATTCGAAGCCGCTAAACAGACAGAGGTTGAAGCACTAGACTGACATAAAATTATTCATTTCATGTGAAGATGTGATGCGTAGAGTCCTAGCGCTTCAAATTCCACATCGCTTTCACTACAAACGTTCTCTCAAAATTTGATATGAACTACAATTACTGATTTTCACCACCACCGAATACCACCGAATACTCTGAAACGCCAATTAGTTCGCAATCGCTTATATGACCGTCTCTGTTCAACGAAAGATTGTAAAATATGTCCTAACGGCAGAGACGGTGATTGCATGAGCGTAGGTACAGTCTACCTAATCTCTTGCAAAGCGTGTAGTGATAAATATGTTGGCGAAACGGGTAGGCCGCTCTATGCACGCATAGAAGAACACCTAGCTGACAAGCGTCTTAATAGACAACACACCCCGCTAGGGACGCATAGAGCACAGAAGCACGACGGAGTTGATTTTGAAATCAAAGTCACCATCCTTGCGTAGGAGCAAAAAAACATCGGCGCGAAAGATCTTGGAAGCATTTTGGATTAATACGACCAATCCAACCATAAACCGCAGGGAGGAATGCCTTGTAAACACTCGTGATATGAGCCAGTATATAAGACTGTTGTATTGATGGGTAGGGTGCATTACGAGCCTATGTGTCTCTCTTGCCGGTGATCTCCACTTGGATCATCCAGTGGAACACATATAAAAAGCGGTGAGCATGTTGAGTGTTGATTTTTGCTTGATGCGATTGAAATCTAGGTCTGGTGATTTTTTCTAAAGGAGTAATGGAGGTGTTGACTGGTCGGACTGCGGACAATTTGACCTTTCCAGGCTCTGAAGAAGGCGAACCGCCGAAACGTCAGCTGTGAATAAAGTTTATTGTAACACCTCGTGTTTTGCTCAAAGAAGAAAATCAGTAATTATATTGAAGCATGCCGAGGTTAATAGACAGTCGGTCTTGGGATATGAACTATAACATATAGTCGGCGGAATAAGTTTTTCCACTAACCTGTTTGCCGTATTTGCAACTATGCTTTAATTCTCCTAGAAAACTAAGTTATGTAGATTCTTGTGAACGACGAAAAAGCACTAGAAAGAAAAAAACAAGGGTTCAAAAGAATGATATGATGACATCGAAGTTGACGACTTTGTTCAAAGATTTAACCGCCTTTTAGAATAATAATGAGTAAAGTTGATAGATACCTGAGAATATGAAACCTTTAGTCGTTGAGAGTTTGAAGTGGAAGTATGCTCATCGCTTCTTGCTTATCAGTAGTCCCATTTTCATTCACCACTGTTCATCCCGGGCTTTGTGTTCACTTGACTACTTTGAATAGTCTGTTAGAGATTGCTAAAACCATACCCAATATTTACATCCATAGCCACTGGTCGAAGATCGTGTATTGTTAGTGAAGACAGCTGGTTAATCATCTCCTGAAGTTTCAAGCTCAAACATGAGGCTATTCGTCCTTCCAACTTCCAATATAGTTTTCGTTCACTGTTTTCTGATTCCCATTTCTATAAAGGAAGCTCTCATATTAGAGAATCATCATTTATGACATACGATGAATAAGTTTCTTTTCACCATTTCCATTGTGTTTTGGAAGCGGTACTTATAGATTCAACATATCTTATCGAGTTTGAAACTTTACGGCCTATGCTAGTTTCTACATGAATCGTTGTTGAACGAAATGTTACATTTGACCTTCATTCTTTTTTTACTTTTGATCCACTCCGCCATTTTTCGTTTCGTGATTTCCAGGATGAAAATTTTTCAAATCACACTTTTGGTTACCTACGGAGGGTTAGTTTATAGCTCAAAAACGACAAATGAGCAATCAGCCAGCGACAACACCTTTGAAGAAAAAGTCAACGCAGGATATAACCTGCTCAAAAATGTAAGACACGCTATTGAAGCACATGTATACGTATACCTTGTACTTACCTTCTGCTGGAATCGCGACCTTTTTTCAGGTGCCAAATGAGGGGGACACTGTCAAGTTTCTTAAACAGTTACATGGCATGGAGAAAGAACTGAAGAATCGACTCTCTCAATCACCTCAAGAGATACCAATTGAGATAATGGTGAGCACATTATCTCTCAACTGAGTATAAGTTAACAAATAAGGTTAAGTCTTCAGAGTTACTTGGGAGAGAAGAAAAGTGACACGAAACCTCCGGGCTACACAATTGAGGAAGTCAACCACAATAGCAATGTAGATTCGGCACTATTTCAGGGAGACATTGTTCTCACAAAGTATATGCCTTTATGAATCATTTTTGATGCTTTTGTCTTGTTTCCGAATGTGCATCCTTTTCCCAGAGAGCAAACTAAGGAGATTATGGAGGATATCAAACAGAGTGGAAGCAATCGCAAAAGACGACAGGCATTTCGTGACGCTAGATATCCCAAAACATTGTGGACCAACAACCAGGTGTACTACACATTTGCACCGAATGCATGTTTGTTTTTCTTAGCGTTTTTTATTGCCCCAAAACTTCGAAAGAGATGCTAAGCAGAATGCGTTTAGCTGAGAAAGCAAAGCGAGTGTTCAAAAAAGCTACTCAGATATGGTCTTCAGTGACTTGCCTTGACTTCACTGAAAGTAGCACAGGTATGAAAACAAACGGATAAGAACAGAAAAAACTGTGCAATGTATGATGAGTCACTGCAAGATAATCTTTATAGCCACCGATAGAATTCAACTTATACTAGCTTCGGGATGTTGGTCACATCTCGGAAGAATTGGAGGTGTTCAGTATATGTCTTTGGGACAGGGATGTGAGTGGGTAAGACCTCCAGATTTGTCCTGTTATTACGATGATTTTTCTAAGAGGACGTTTCAGTGGGAAGTATCATGAGACCCTGAGATGAGCCATGAGATATTAGAATTATTCGATAATATCAGGACATTCTTATTTCACCTAGGTTGGAACCGCTGAGCACGAACTTGGCCACGCCTTAGGCTTCCACCACACACAAATAAGGCATGATCGTGACGATTTCGTCACAATTTACCCAGATAATTTCCAGGTAAAACTTGAATCTATTATAGCTATAAGAACTGAAGGAATGATTTCAGGACGGTTGGCTGTCTCAGTTCATAAAGCAGACTGAAAAAACCAACTACAACTATAACCTGACCTATGACTACGGAAGCATAATGCATTATGGAGGATCGGGGTTAATGAAGATCTATTTTAGCGCAGAATCACTCTAAAGTCAATAAACATCTCTATTGCAGTCTGTCGAAGAACGGAATGCCTGTCATGGTTCCTCATGACCCAAAGTATAGTGCGAACCATGGGCTCTGCGATATTAGGTTTCTACGACATTCTCATGATGAACATGCATTATATGTGCACTGGTAATATTGTTGCGCCTTTGTTTTGATTATATTCCAGAGAGTTTACTCAAATTCAAATTGATCTAGATAAATGCAGCACAAGCAAATCATCAGCTAAGTGCGATAACGGTGGATTCCCTCATCCCAGAGACTGCTCTAAATGTATTTGTCCAAGCGGATATGGCGGAAAACTTTGCAACGAAAGGGTAAAAAGTTGTGCTTTATAGGTATTTTTTTTCAAGAGTTGATGCAAACATGGTAATCAATTCTTGCAGCCAAGTGGTTGTGGTGCTGTACTGACGGCAAACAGTTCTTTCCAAACGCTTGAAGATAAGTTGGATGGAAAGGACGCAAAAGATCAATTAAACGATTTCCAGATGTGCAACTACTGGATCCAGGCATTTTATGAAACATTAGAGATGCATAATATTATATTTCACATGAAGGATCTTTAAGGCACCAAAAGGTTCAACAATCGAGGTCGTAGTTGATAAGTATTGGTTCGCCAATGATATGGATGGTTGTCCATTCGAAGGAGTTGAAATAAAAACACAAAGCGATGTCCGTCTCACTGGTTACAGGTACCGTCCAACACCATGCAATGATGGTATATATGCGTGTAAATGTCACGAAATGTTCAGGTTTTGCTCCATGAAAAATAACATGACTTTGGTCTCAACGCGCAACATCGTACCTGTGATTACGTATGCTTCCGCAACATGGGGTCACAAAACTGTTCTGCGCTATAGAATCGGTAATGTTTGATAGAATGGCCGTACTTTCTGTGGGTATTCAATCATGACGATGTGTTGCAGCTTCCTCTGGTCCAGACGTTTCTCAAACAACACCTGCACCAATTTCTAGCCCTATGACTCAAGCAACATCTGTTCTTACAACCCGACTAACTTCTCGCGAAACTAAAAAACCAGAAACTGATCGAACGACCACGTCACCTGCAACTCTAACTACTCCTACATTATCTTCTCCTAACCCCAGCTGTAAAGATAACGACGTGTATGTAACAGTTATACTTTTTGTGAATTTATTACGAGGCCATATCATTTGTTTAGGTGCACCACATTGATGAAATGGGATTTCTGCCGTGATGCCAAGTACGAAGACAAATTAAGGAAATTGATTTGTCCGAAATCATGTGGCTTCTGTTGTTAGAACTGACTCATCACTGTTCAATTTCGGAAAAAAAAACATTGCACCATTCCCCCTCCCCACCCCCCTCTGAGGCTTATCCGTTAACACGTGCACAGATTTTGTAGATTTAACTTCACATTGATATATATGTGTATATATGTATATATTCATATGTATACACACAACACAGATATTCATGCACAAGCACATATAGCACTTATCGTTTTGATATGACGAAACAAAAATTGAAGAGCCAACAGAAACATGTTAACCCGTTGAGACCAGGGTGGTGCATACATGCACCACAGCTCGCCAAGTTGTGTGCGATGCGCCAGGATTTCCTACGGCGCACGCAACACTAGAATGTGGGAAGTTATCTGGTAAAATTAAGTTTGAAGACTGTATTATCATTACTAAATAGAGGAATACACAAAAGAGACTTCTGTAAAGTTTTTTATTGTAAAGAACGGTCAAGTTTTGAAAATCTCTCATGTTTTAATGAGAGACCCATATGTTCCAAAAACAAACATATTTCCAAGTTATACAGCATCTGTATACATTTATTTCTTTTTTATTTCTAGTCTGTGTTTTTGTAGTCGTTCACTAGCATGAGAAATGCCTATTTAAATTAGCTTGATTTGTGAGACGACCTATGTGTTTCGCTTTCCTAACCAATAAAAGTATGTTTCGCGAACGCAGTCTTTTTTCAAGATGACATCGGACCGTTTTGCATCATATAGTGAATTTTTTGAAATCAACTTTGTCGTTGAAACAATGAATTTATAAGTAGGGTGTAGCCCTAAGGGATCAGGTGAACCGAAGAGTACTGTGCTACTGAGGAGCCTAGAAGGGCGACTGCGTCTGTTTAGTCACTGTATAAGTGTCGTGCTGCACCTCATAACAGCTGAAACATGTCATCAGACTATCAGATTATCACTGCTTTAAGCGAGGTCTATATAAACAGGCAAGAGTAGGTTAGAAAAAATTATTGTTTGAGGGACTCATGAAGTATTCTTAATGAAGCGAACGCTCTTTTCATTAATATTTCAATTTTCATTACCAAATGTATGGAATGCAGTAGCACTGTGTGAAATGTGCTTCAATCATTTACTTTTTTACTCAACAGAGCTTTTTGATTAGACTATTAGCAATCAATCCGTAGCTTGGGATTTGCTAATTTTAATACTTAGCCTAGTATATGAAAGGACATTGATGCTCTGTTCTAGAAACGAAAAGAAGAATTATGTTGGGCGTGGGAGTACCTAGCCTTTGTTGTTCCTCACAGAAACCTTTTTGGTATGATATAGCAAACCTTCAATTCTGAGCAAACTTTGTCGTTACGAAAAAATTGGATATAACTAGAGGGACATCGTATTTTTGATGAGAAGGTGGCCGAGTTGTCTCAATATCTCTAGTTTTATACGCATACCGCAAAGTTGTGGAAAGAATGCATAGAACACACCTGAATTTGTGCCCAAGCGCAGTGACCAAAGTCGCCCTGATGAAGTTCAAAGCGCAATATACGAGATAATAACAATTTTTCAGCCACGGAAGGATAGAACAAAGTCTGTTCTATGTCTCTATAAAGGTCTCGACTTTTGAAGTAGGTCAAAAATGGGTAATTTGGAGAAAGTTATCGATGAAGTTGCATCGCATGCACTGTACAGTTTTTTTTACTACTGATTGTCCTGGAATTTTAAATTACAATGATGATTTTGAGGTGTGCATGGAATGATGCATCATTAAATTGAAATTTTTATGCCACAATAATTGATTTACAGGTACAAAATCGTCCTCTTCTGATATTTGGCGTTCCAAAAAACATTGGCATTATTTATAGGTTGCAGCGATGAAATAATATCCATGTCAGAGTATAAGTGGATCCATAAAAGTTATAACTCATAACACAATAGAACAAAGTCTTTTCAACAACTACATAGACGTATCAGCTCTCAAAGTCCACTAATAATAAATAGTTGCTACGAATTATCGACGAAGAACGCATGTCGTGTGGTTTGTTAAAAAAGGACTGACTTGTAGAGCGAGATACACGTGTTTTGACCTTGTAGTCTCGTCAGTTGGGGAGCTAGCCTTTCTCGTCTTTTGCTAATCTCTGTGGGTGCTCCAGTCCCCACACTAAGAGTTAGCACAACGAACGTTTTACACTTTATGTTCAGTGAATTTATCACCTCACACAAAGTGCTGTACACTCGATTGCTCTTGGCTAGTATATTCAATATATCATATCACTCGTTTCGAGTGTTTTCTTGAAACCACAGCTCAAATTTCAGTATGCCACAAAATCATTTTTGAGCCGCGCATGTCATGTGGTCTGTTAAAAAAATCGGACTCTATAAGTCAGCCCTTTTTAATAGACCAAACGACACCCGTGGCTTAAAAATGATTTTATGGCATATTGAAATTTAAGCTGTGGTCTTAAGAAAACACTCGAAACGAATGATATTGTTAAAGTGTATGGCATTGCAATGTGCAGTATCATTTGTGACAAAAAAATAATTGTTTTGGCATTTTCAAACGAAAATACCCTTATTAAAGTTTATTCTATCAAACTCTTTTTCACTGACAATTGACCTCCCTTAGTGACACTGAAAATATAAATTTTCTTGGAAACTACCACAATGTCTTTGTAGCGCGCTACGCTCGCCGCGTAATCCCATCGTTTGAGTTGCAAGAAATCAGCGCGGTTCCCAACAAGTGAAGCTTTATTAATTTCACCCACTCCGTTAAAATATATTACACAGAGATCTTTGATTGGCTAGAATTTAAGTGACAACTTTGGAATAGTAAAGGTTAGGGCTCTCAGCGTTGATCATTTCCTTATAGATGTGCCACGTGACAGCATTACTCCTAGAAAAATCACTAACGGGAGACAATGTGGGCACTGTGACCTCTATAGAGCCCAGTTTTCCCACAGTTTTTTTTTGGACAGAAACCTTTTCCTATTCGTTTTAAACATTCAACAGCCTATTCAGCAGAGCTGCTCTATGAGTGCTGCCTGACAAAATTTCATGTTAGCATTAGAAAAGCACAAAAAACCTCAATGATTGCTAATTTGACCATTTGACTATGACTATTATTTTGCTATGAATGTTCTGTTGAATTATAGTTGCGGCATCAGATAGGCGAGCTTCGAAATACAAGAATTGACTGAGATGTGCTACAAAACACCCGGCACTAGAGCAATAAACATCAAATTCGCTAACTAAAAGTAATTGATCATCTAGCATTCATTTGTGAGCTTGTATCTTGAAATTTTTGAAAATGTGTTAAATTTATGTAGAGGTTTTCTTACTGGTCGTGGCAGCAAAAATAATATCATGTTTTACACTCAATTTACTTTGCTTGCTTTGTTAAAACTCGTGGGTGGCAGTGGAAAGCAATAAAAAGTTTGTAGGTGTAAAAGCATAGACAAGGTGTCTTCTACAGTTCTAATACAAAGGATCTAGACATTTCCCCAAACCGGCGATAAATTCTAAAATTTCTAACAATAATTTGTGCGCCTCTCGAATGATGCTGAAAGGGTGTGTCATTCAAGAATCGTGCAATCTCCTTAATAAGGTAGGAATTTTTATTCTCGTTTCGAGAAAATCTCTGAATCTTTTGATCTAGAATTGTAGAAAGGCCGTTGTTCTGTTGCTCTATACGTAAAAACTTTCTGTTGGTTCGCACTGTCACCCTCTGATTTCAACCAAGCAAACAAAGCAAACTAGTGTGAAACATGATAATACTTTGCTGCCACGACACATGGGACAATTTTGAGCACATTTTCGATATTGCCAAGATTTAAGTTTTCAAATGAATATCAAAGGCTTTTCAATCAGTTCTGGTTAGCAAATTTGGTGTTTTCTTGCTCTAATGCCAAAACTTATGAGAAGACTGACTAATATAACCGACATCAGAATGTACATGCATTCTAATTACACTTATAGATTACTAAGGCAAAGTCTCACCTATAATTTGTCAGTTTGTGTTCTAAACCGTAGAGTAATTCTTCGGAAAGAAATACTACTATTTAGTCTCAAACAATCAGTGTTCGCACACTATTCATTACACCATCCTTGCTGTGCACTTCGCTCAGCTATGTCTTAAAATAGCTGGCATCCGGTTTCTGCTCACTTAGCATTCTGTGGTTATATTACACATGTTACCCACCCACAAAAGAGTACATCCAATAAAGTTGGAATACTGTAATTACAACAACTGCTTCAGCGTGACTGTGTTCAATGCTAATTCGTGTTACCTAGTTCGTTTCCGTCTGTTCGTGATTAGTGATAGCATCGCAGTGGTTAGAAAACGGCTGAGAAAACTAAAGCAAGGACTTCATTTAGGTCGTCGATATGTGACCACCACGTAACGGTAATGACGGGTTGGAGACTCAAATGAGGATTCTAGTTGTGCTCATATCTTTCTCCATCTGGCTGTATTTCAAACCAGCACCATCTAATAACTGACGATACTACCGAAGAAATTACTCCGTTCTTTGCTGCTCGACAGCTTGAAAAACGGCTTTATTCGCTGGAGAGGTTTTTTCATAAGAGTGTTAGTGATCATTCGAAAGCTTAAAGCCCTGGCTACTGCGCAGTTCTTTGGAAAGCCTTTTTCATAACGCTGTAGTATTCAGAATAAGATTATGCTCTGCAGGCAGTAATTTATTTTTCTTCTTTCGTTTATGTTTCGCTGGACAAACTCTCTTTTTAAAGTACTAATAATCTTTCGATAATATTTGTGTTTCACACACGCGTTTTGGGCAAAGCTTTTTCTCTAGACTATTAGCAACCATTCAATAGCGCAAGTTTCCACGACTCCAAAGGTGCGCTTATTTTCTGAAGAAACCGTTTCTCTGCACCACATCAGGGAAATAAGATTGATTCACATACGACAGCGTGGGTTTTTTGCCAGTTTACGGGTGGGGGCGAGGGTGGATGTCGTGGTTGAACACAGCCATCGATCGATTTGGCACTTCGGCGGGTCAGATGTAAAGTGTAATTTTTGTTATTTGATTCGCGATTTTTTTCTGCTTTGACAGAAAACCAAATAAAACGAATGACTCTGATACTACGGATTTCTTCTACACGTTCGAAGGCTTTTCGTGCTTTCAGCGATTTATACGCGTGATAAACATGAAGGCTGGTGGCAGATGTGAAACATAAATTTATTATGAATATTACAGCAATATGAAAGGGTATTTTCAAAAAAGGGTCAAGTGGAGCACTAATCAAAGAATTAAGCTTTTGAATAGACATTTAAAATGCAGAAAAATTATTGTCCAGCGAATTGGGTCGTTTTTCATTTGTCGTCATCTAACAGAGAAGAACCAATTATCCGTTATAGCGAAGTTAATTTGGCGTTATTTTTAAGAGATGTGATTCTCATCATGTTCGTCCGTCTGTTTGTGACATTTTGCTCTTAGATTTAAATGCTTTTGCAGGTCATTTTCTCAGAGAAGAAGGGGAAAGAATCATTGAAGACATCAAGAGTAAGGGAAACGAACAATGAACGACATGCGGTCGGAAATAATAAGTATCCCAAAACATTGTGGTCAAATGGAGTTATCTACGCTTTCTTCTATCGAACTTCGTCTTAGCAACTGTACTCTCACCGTAATCGTGAAAACTTGTGTCTTGTGTTAAAAGGAATATAATCCAGCCAAATGCTCTCAGAAATGTCATCAAGTTGTGGCAAATGGGCACTTGCATTGACTTCGAGGAAAAAGTACAGGCTAGACAAGAACACTGGTCGCGCTCTAAAGTTGGCGTGACAAGAAATAGCACAATCAGTAACTCACAGCTACTAATAGTAGGATAGAATTAACTTAATCCAAAATTGGCAAGCTTGCTCGTCATATGTCAGAAGGGCACGAGGGACTATAGTCTGTTATTGAGAAAGTATTGCAAATCGGCATGAGCTCAGAACAGTAGACATCTTGATGGTTTCTGACCAAAGTTGACAAATGAGGTTGAGATTTGAAAGTTACAAAATCATACTCTTTGCAGGTTGAAACACCTTCGCACGAGGTCGCCCACATTTCGGCTCTATTTTCTCACTCACGCGAGATGTGACCATGACAATTTCATCGATTATCTACATCACCAAGCTAAATTCAAAATGGCTGATAATCATAAATGGCAAGAATATGATTCTAGGCCGGGTGAATATCTCAGTTCACAAAAGAAACTGAAGAAAATCATTTACAATTACAACATCACGTATCATGCTATTGAGGCATCAAGATGAGTAGGACGAGATAGATAGTGAAAATTTACGATAAACTTGTGTAAATTTCAATCACAGTGTTTCAAGCAATAATAAACTTACCATGAAATCCACAATCCCACATACTGAATTATCTTTGGTTTGAGCATGATCTCATTTTACGATAAACTCATAATCAAGATACACTATGGATGCCTCGGCGTCAGAATACCCTCAGATCTCCATCGTGAAGTTTATAATTTTATTCCACATAATAAATTTTGTCTTGATAGATGTGACAGAAGATCGTCAACTCGTGTCAAAGTGGTGGATACCCCCATCACAAAGACTGCTCTGAATGTGTTTGTCATACCGGATGTGGAGGTGGGCTTTGCAATAAGCAAGTAAAAGAAATTCACTCCAAAATAAATATTCTTCTAATGCGCAAACAAATGTACTAATTATTGCTTACCGTCAAAAGGCTTCAAGGCACTAAAAGCAACCACATCCTTTTCAACGTCTGAAGAAAGTTGGGTGGAATACTCCAGGTAATACAAAGGAGTGTTACAAATTAATGTGCAACTACGTCTAGGTATTCGTGCATAATCTGACTTAAGATAATATTGATGCCTTGATAGGTAATTTTTAATGCATCAGTTAGATCAAAGATTGATGTAGTGTTTATGTCTTTGTGAATGGACTAGCAGCAATGTTTGCCCAATTGAGGAGCAGAAATAAAAACGGGAAGCGAAAATGCGATAATAATTACAGATGATTCTTATTCAACATTACGGAGTAACGGATCTTCTTCATTTTAGCTCAGATTATGCGGCTCAAAAAGTGCTGAGACGTTTTCGATCTTTACAATTAGCATTGTCTCCATCATCAATCCCATCAAATAGAAAAATGCCGTAGTGTTCTACGTCATCGACATGCTGATGTTTGTTTTAATAGCTATGCTTTGTAGAGTGTTTTGTAACCACTCAATTCAAAACGATTTAGTGCTCCTTTCTCTGGTTCAACCAATGACACCTCGTCAAACGCTCATGCCAGCTTCTTTGCCCAACCGCTGACGTATAGACGGGCATGTCGTAGAGGGAAGTTATACCTCACTTGTTGTTTTACGGAAATTTTAACTATCTTTTGGAAGCTCTACCTTTATGATATCCAACTTCTTTAGCTCTTCCAAATATGACAACAACAAAATGAACTACTCTGTTCACAATTCATATAATCTTTCATTCTTAGTTTCTGTTTTTCTTTTCATAAGAAGTTTTAATAAATTCATCAAAACCGCATGTAGCAATATAATATGAGGAGTAATCAACACACATTTGTACAAGCACCAACGTAAGTTACAAAGCCTGCAGAATTGATCAGTCACCTTGGAAAATGCAGGGCACTGGAGTCTGTCCGTAGTAGCATAGTGCAGATGCACATTTATTATAAACAATTATTTGTCGGAATCTACCAATATATTAGAGTTAGAGTTCGTTGTAAATTGTGCTACTGTGTAAATTGAACTTGGTTTCTCTGACACGCGAGGTTAAAGAAGCGATCACATGCATATTATGCAGCGTAGACTACACATATTCATTTAGATTCACACTGGCTTTTGGTGACAGCAACGAAAATATTGGGATCTATTTAATCAATACTAATTACGCTTATTGAATATTGGTGTCTATTTAATAAGTGCTTAATCTTTAATCAATGATTGATTGATATTCTTAACATGAAAACAATTGAACAAGCATGATCCCTTTCAAGGTGGCTACGTAGATTATTGGCGGACGGTTCGCATGGCTACGAAAAACGACTGGCCTACGCGAGTTTCGGATGGCTACTATGGATGGCTGGCGCGCAGTTCGGACGGCTACGAAGAGCGGCTGGTCTGCGTGCGATTCGCGCTTCCACGGGCGGTCTGCATGGCTACAATGAAGGCTGGCGCGCGGTACCGAAGGTTACGAAGAATGGCTGGGGCGAAGTTCAACGGCTACAGAGAACAACTGACGGACGATTCGCAGAGCTACGAAGAACGGTGGCGGCGCGCGACTCGGACATCTGCGAAGAATGGCTGGCGCACGGTGTGGACGGCTGCGAAGAGCTGCTGGCGAGTGGTTCGGGTGACTAAGAAGAATGGCTGGCGACGCACACTCTAGTGATAATTATGGTGGATATGTGATGAAGATTTAGATACTAAAGTGAGTTTTACCATCATGAAATGGTATAATGTAATAGATGAGACCATACTGAGGATACTTTTAGTTTATTTCGAGTGTTTGATAATGACCATGCTCAAATCTCAATAAATCTCATAATGATTACTTGGGTAACATGTCATATGGTTTGCTATGGGCTCTTGTACAGCCCGATACACGTGTTTCGGCCCTGCAGCCTCGTCAGTCGAGCAGCTCCTCCGTCTTTAGCCAATCCTCTCATGGACCTCTACTTACTTCCCTATAAAGAGGTAGGCGACGACGAACGATTTACACGATCGCTGTCAAGTGAAAATTACAAGATCGTCAATTTTCGGCACTCCATTGCTCTTGACTGGTATTTTCGAAATATTATATCTTTTGATTGTTTTATTGAGGCCACGCTCAATTTTCGATAGGTGGATGTAGAAGAGAAAATATGCCAAAGAGAAGGTTGGCTAAAAACGAAGGGCCTATCCTACTGACGAGGTTGCAAGGCCGAAACACGTGTATCGGACCTTACAAGAGCCCATAACAGACCACATGACATGTTTGCTCAAATAATAATTATGAGCTTTTTTTAGTAGAAACAATGCCAGTTATTCTTCTAAACACTGCACTTCTAAAAAATTATGTTCACACTCTCGCAGTTGCACCTAATTTTCAGGATTTGTTGCGCGTACTGGGAGCGAGTCCTAATTTTCTGCTGGTGAAATGACAGCTAGTGGTGGCTCATACCGACTACTTTCACAACTTCAATACGACACCGACAGGTGTCATATGTCTCGAGGGTTCTTGTGACAGCAAAAAAGGCAGATCTAGATAATTTGAAATTTAGGGTTCGTCAGCATGCAGTTAGACTTTTACCTAGCCACTTTATAACCCTAGAAGCACTTGAAATATAAGTATAGCTCCGAAGGATGGAGCTCTTAGCACTAATCTATCTCTTAGTGATGCGCCATACATCTGTCTCTATCTAATATGATCAAATGCAAATCTGGCATTAACAATGGCTCGCTGTGGTTGACCGATATGTCAAGTCAGTGTCGCTGCCCTACCAGACAAATAGTACCAATTCATCGACCGCGGAGAGATGAATGGCATGATTATCTTAGGCCGTGATCGAATCATTGACCACGTGTTTCTCGCAGCGCAAGTTCAACCATTGCGCCACACGTGCTTTTGAATTACATATATGATGATGAGTTATCAGAGTGAATTACATATATGATGATAAGTTATCAAAGTACCTATAAAGAGGGTCTGGCGTCCTAGTTGTTTCCACTCATCGTACTCCATCAGGTCTTTTACCCCTTTTGTTCTATAACACGTTATTGAAACACTAAAACAACCTCCACCTCACTGGGTACCACCGATAGCACAGTAGGGCTAGCTGGCCTGAAAGATAAATTTATCTCTTTTGTACATCATTACAGAGATGCTCTCATACTCTGTGGAGGCATATAGTGAATAAACAGAATTTCGTTCAATAGAACGCAGTCAGTTATTGTCTTAGCGACTAAAGCTCTAATATTTATTTTATTTCATTTCAAAAAACAGCAGTTAACTTTATTAGTTGTTTAGTACTGCAAAAATCACATTTGTAGACCACATTGGGAAATAAAAGATTAACACACCAACATCGGAAGAAAACACTAAAAGCACATGAACGTGTAGAGAAAATCGTGCAGTATCAGAGTTACACGTTCTATCTGGAGTTTCTTTCGAGGCGGAGAAAAAATCCCCAATCAAATGACAAAAATCGCACTCAACGTGTGTCGCCTCAATGCATTTCGCCACATCGAATATACGGCCACCTCGCACTCCCGACAGTAGATTAGCCTGTAAACAAGCGCGCCGAATATGTGCAACCCATCTTATTTTTTTTCTGCTATAGTGCAGTGATATGGCCTTTCCGTGGACTGAGCCCAGTGTTGGAATCAACGAAATTCATGCTATCGAATGCCACTTATAAACTAGGTGAAGAGCTCTTTCCTACGAGAAAAACGCTCATGTGAAACACGAATCAGTCAGAATTTTTTTTATTTGACGGCCACTTGCGGTGGTATGATGTTACAGTACACCCAATAATGTGGAGTGCTGTGCAAAAACATTTGCGTCAGCCGGGATTCCAACCCAGATCTCACTCTTTTCGGGAGCGTATGCTAACTGAAACCCATCTTATTATTCTTGCTATAGTGCAGTGTTTCGACGCGTCGGTGCTGCAACGGTTAGCATATGCTCTCAGAAAGAGAGATCTGGGTTCGAATCCCGGCTGACGTAAATGTTTATGCACAGCACTCCACATTATTGGAACACGAATGCTTTCAGTTTGCTGAAGCGGTATAGATGAATTTTTTTTGAAAAAAAGAGCACGTAGCGCAGTAACCAGAGATTAAGCTTTCGAAGACTACTAGATGTGCACTGAAAATTTTTTGTGCGGTGAATGGGGTCGTTTCTTCATTTGCTCTCGGATAACGGAAAAGAACACCAAAAACTTTATGGACGATGAATGTAAGGAGGCGAATCGGATGAGAGAAGAACTGGGATCAGCGGCGGATCCTGGTGAGGAATAGAGTGGAGAATTTTTTCGGAAACCATCTTGTTCATTATTCAGATATCATGACCTTCCTAGAACGATTTCGACCTCCGTATCCGCTGTATCCCACAAAATTGGAGCGCCTATCTGCCCGCTTATTTGCCTAAATTGACAATTCATCCTTCTCGAGTAACGCGAATGTCTAAAATATGCCATCAGAGTCCTCCAACTTCTCCTATTTCGTAAGCCATCCATCATCTACGCATTGTAAACCGCCGTTTGCGCGACAATTGAAGAGAAACTTGCATCCGTTGCCGGAGTTTTCTCTTAAAAAAAGAAGATGATCCCATTCTTATCGATCATCCCGAAACAATGTGATATTTGGAAGGAAGAAAGGAAAAAAATCGTGCCTAATTCTTTGAGGGATGCGTCATGCATTCGGTTCCATTCGGATCATTGTTAGAGGTACTGGATGCATATCAGGCCTTCAACTACCGATGTATCAAATCAGAGCTAGCTATTCTGCCAGGCAAGTCTGGTGCTGATTCAGCGCTCGGAGAGGTTAAAGGGCCTAGTGAGTCTCGAGCGGGACAGAACCATCGAGCGCTGGCCACCACCACTCCCTCCTTCAAACACTGCGGCACACGCGCCGCTCAACTGATCTCGATCACTTCGCCACCGGAATGAAAAACAAGCAACATGTTCGAGCCTCGAATACTGTATTATCGACTTGTCTGCAATTACGGACCTTCCTTTTCATTGACGGTTATTTAGCTACCGACATTCGTCAAAATGGGGGAATAAGGTGGCCGTGCGGTTGGCATAAATCTTCCTTTCTTCTCTAGGAAATTTCCTTGCACTTTTTTTTGCGCAAGTGATACTTGCTCCGATCCCATTCGATGATTCGATCCGAGCCAATCGCCTGACTCCTTCATTCAGGCCCTGGATACTGTAATGTCACACTGTCTGCAACTACGGTTAATATTTTTGCACGTCTTGGCAGAGTGCAGCGGCCGGGACGGTCAGTCAGTCACACGGTCGTCTGGCGAGGGGGCGGGTGCGCATCGGCGTGCTCCCATCCTTTTTTCCCTTTTTCTTCTTATCTCTTTTTCTCTTTTTCACTCCTCTCTCTTTTTCATTCCTCTTTTTGTTTTCTATTCCTTTTTCGTCTCTCAAGTGCTAGCAGTCATTCATGTAGCCTGTCGCCCCGGCGGTCGTCGAGTGGCTCAAGCGAGCAGCCAGGGAAGCTCTCATTTTACCCCTAAGTATCGCGAAAAAGCGGCCAAGTGGGTCCCCCTCGCTCTAGAAATCGTCGAGCATCATCTCCTTTTTTTAGGCATTTTGTGAAGACTGGGGACCATCGGATCACTGGTCCTCCAGTCTAGCGTTGACACCTCGAAGAATCCTGTACTAGTCAACTTCTACCCATCTTATGCTGCTTATTGATTGGTTACATACTTTGCATTGAATTCTGTTGTGTATTCATTCTTTTGGAGCAACGTGGCCGAGTGGTTGTGATGCACGTCGCGGCGCGCGTGAAGCCGAGCTCTACCCGCCAACATTCTCGTCAGTCAGCAAGAACGTCACCAGCCAGACTATCTTTGAGATTGCAAGGTGACATGCTCGACCAGTATTCTACGTCATTGAAGAAGAAGACAGAAAACGAACCCATTGATAGAAGTACAGGGATCCGCACAGAAAAATTGTGATGACGGTCTGTGAAAATAAAAAGTATACTCCTTGTTAGGAGCACATATGGCGCATTGGTTAGGAGTGCTCTTCGTCGCTCACAAGGTCGGTGGGTCGATTTCTCGATCATGGCCACCAAGCCATCCATGCTTAGGGTTTGGTGAATTGTGCCATATAGCCTCAGATTGCCTGGATGGATAAGCAGCACTGACTCGATGCGGCGGTAGGCCACCTCGAATCATTGTAAAGGCTAAATATACGTTCAATCAACTCAAACGAAGCTACAAATGGAGACAAATGCATGACGTGTCTCCCAGGTATTGATCAACGCCGAGAGCTTTGTCCTTTAAGCTCTATCTAGTCTTCTTTTCGAATAAATTCATGGGTGCTTACATGGATACTTGGAGGGCGGCCGGGCCGTCTTCAGAGGTTGTGAGATCCCCCGGCCCCCTTTTTCCTATCGTTTTTTTTTTGTCCCGTGCGATCGCCGTCATACACGGCGGTGGTTAAGTGTGTTTGTTCATCTATGATATGTTATTTGTTTATTTTCTCTGCTAGTTACACTTGCTTTGATTCTGCTGCAAAAGCGTTTGTCTTTGCATAGGTATAAGATGTTACAAATCGATGTTTGTTGCGTGAAAATTGACTGCCTTTTTCTCCGTTAATTTTTGCTTTTGTTTGCTTTTCCACGTAGTAATAATCAGCCATTTTCTAGGGTTTCTATGGGGAACAATCAACCCACTGGTTTCAATAAGCGCGATCGATCTGGTGAAGGTAATACTAATAGGTTGTTTTATTGCAATATCTCCTTCTGACTAGTTAAGTGATGAGTGATTTTCGCATCAAGTGGTGGATAGTTCGGCTGAAATCTTGGAGTTCGCCTTGGCTTCATTATGGGCTTAAGAATAATGGAAATCTGTCTCATGCCTAATCGCCGTAGCAGTTTAAATGAATACGAATAGCCACTTGCTATTTGAAGTTTAGTCATCTAAAAGGGTTGTAAATAATCTACAAGAATTCTTTACTTAGCCGCTTTTTAGTAGTGATTCAGTGTTATAGACTATGTATGGTTCCTTTGTGTTATCAGGAGACAAATAAACAAAAGAACCCTTTTGCTGGACAAGAACTTTTAACAAGATGCTAGTAATCACTCGCAAACTTGAATCTTTAGCAGTATGGTAAGTGGCTGGTATTCAAAAGAATTTTCTATACGCTAGAGCATTCAGTACGTGTCCATGAGGAACGGATGGGTTTCTAATGGCCCCATTCACGCTCAACGGAACGACAATTTCCGAAGCTCCAGTTACATCTATCTAGGTCGTGAAATCAACATGATGAACGACCTAGCCCCAGAGTTGAGCAGGATGGAAACGAGCGGCTTGGGGAAACGTTCAAGAGCATGAAGATGTAGTGAAGAGGAAAAAGAACATTCGACTCCGTGCCACCTTTCGACTCGACAATTATCCCTGCCCTAACGTAGCAGCAGAAAACTGGTCGCTACGTAAGCAGGATGAAAGATCACTTGCCGTTACGAACGCGCAGTCGAAAGGTCGATGCTAGGCGCTGTCTCGTTTAATTTCGCAAATGAGACAAAGGTCCGAACTTCCGCCCTACGTCACCGGATCTGAAAATCAGAGACGGCCGTTTCTACCCCGCCAGGATATCGAATAATAAGGGGGGCCGGGACAACGTGATGCGCTTCAACGACAACACGGTGGACGAGAGCCGGTTACCGACTGGATTCCTCGGGAACGTCAAGCGCTACTAAAGGAAGACCACTGACCCGTATGGTCCGATTTCTTCACGGGAAAGCGATGGAAGAAAGATATGATGCTCAGCGGAATTTGCCTAGAGCAAGGAGGACCCACCTGGGCTTACTCATTGCACGCAGATATAGGGAAAAATGGAAGAGTTGCTGGTACCCGCTCGAGGTCACTCGACCATCAACGGGACGGACAGGTGATACAGGCGACAGAGCATTCAGAATAAAGTGTGTAATTTTACTCCGGCCACTCGTTATCACTATTACTTCGCTGGAAACGCCAAAAAAACTGTTGATCGGGTGGGGGAAATCGATCTTTAGCATTAGAGTATCAGGGACCATGCGTTTGTCTGGAGTTCCTTCTCGGAGCGGAGAAAAAATCTCGATCTAGATAACAAAACTTGCACTCCACATGTGTAACGCGTCAACGCGGCCGATGGATCGTCGTTTGGAATCGAATGGTTAGTCAAGTTTAAGGGGGCAGTTCTGTTCTGCTAGAAATATGCGTGTGTTGAAATCGTTTTTTCTTTCTGTTACAGCGTTACAAAAGGCTTCAAAAAATTACCGCGTAGCGCTCTGACCAAAGATTTAAGCTTTCGAATGATCACTAACACTCCCATGAAAAGTTTTTGTCCAGCGAAAGGGATATTTCTTCATTCTCACCGGATAACATGAACGAATCCAATATATTGATATTATGGAGTCATGTGCAAAACTTTGAACCTCGAGCTGGAGTTGTACCTACTTCCTATCTTTTCCGCAAACGTGTACTAACCGCTGGACTACTACGCTGATGTTCTGCTGTCGCTCTTTCTACTCCCAGAGAAAGGGTGAGACGCGAGTTTAACTCCCGTCTTAATATCAAAATTTGGAGTTCACTCAACAATATTCGATAAAAGGGTTGTTTCTTTGGGTCGTCGTTGCGAATATCACTGCAAGAAAAATCTCTGTGGAGGTTTCTATGCTTTAATTCCAACGAAATCCTTTTTTCACTCTATAATTTGAAGACTTTGCTTAGTAGTTACTATAATTACTTCAAGTTTAGGAGGTATGACCACCCCTGGACGCAGTCGCGCTTTCACCGGTAACCAGCAAGGCAGTTCGAATCCTGAGGATGGATGTCCTGTGCAGGTAAGATGATTCAGGCATCTTTGTGATGCAAATTACACTCGACCTTTACCATCTAAATAACAGATAGAGTTCGTTTCGAGTGTATTCTTAAAACCACGCTCAAATTTTAATAATATCCGGTAATTACTGTTTGAGCCAACATGTCATGTGGTCTGTTATGCGCACATTGTACAGCCCGATACACGTGTTTCGGCTTTGCCACCTCGTCAGTCGGGCAGGCCCTCCATCTTTGGCCTATCCTCTCGCGGGAACCCATTACCCTCATACAAGAGTAGGCGTCGGCGTACAATTACACGTTCCGTCAAGTGAAAAATTACATAATCACTAGATGACATGTTGGCTCCAAGTAATAATCATCGGATATATTGGAATTAAGCGTGGTCTTGAGAAAGCACTCGAAACGAATGTTATATTACTTCAAAAATGCCAGCCAAGAGCAATCAAATGTACAACACTACCGATCTAGTGATTTATCTCACTTGACGGCACGTTTGAATTGTACGTCGTTGCCCACGTAAGGGGATGAAGTACCCCCGATAGGATTGGCTAAAGAACGAAAGACCTGCCAAGTGACGAGGCTTCCTAAGGCGAAAAATGTGTATCGCGCTGTACAAATGCCCATAACAGACCACATGACTTGTTGGCGCAAGTAATAATTATAAGAATAAACGGAGTATGTTCAAGGTTAAAATTGCAAAAAATGATGACGATATGGAGAGGCAGTGTGGCGCCGACTGTGCAGTTCAAGGAATCAAACGAGTATCCGGTGGTTTTCAAATGGCACTGCTCTGCGACTAGGTAGGTTCTAGGCAGCTCCTCGTCAGGAATCTGAGTCCTTCCAGTTGATCCACTTTCTTTTGTCGGTATCATGCGATCAGTGTATTAGCGGTAGTCGCGAAATTCCAAAAGAGGACGCCATTCCTTTAGTCGGTCTTCCTAGTTTTATATCTCGAAAATAACGTTATTCCAAGTCACATCTGCTTCTGTTGAAATCAATTCCTCTTCCATAAATCATACTTTTAGTTTCAGTGATGCTTCTATGTAGTTATTATAGCATGACTTGTGCCAATAGTCACTTAGTGGTGTGTTCACATAGACGAACATCGTGTATTTAGTCAGCCTCGCTCCGTATTCATATGTGGTTCATGGGACGGTTGGCGTCATAAGATCCCTCTTGTCAAGTCTGACAACGACTTTAGTACAATTCTAGAACTGAGTCCAGGTACGCGACATCAAAATTATGTGTTGCACTTCCGTCAGAAGAATTATTTCTGTCAAGTCTAAAGGTGCTTGTCAGGTGGCTCGAAACCTCTAGAATGAAATGAACGCCACATTCACTCCGACTGGACTAGCTAGTTTGATTGTATCCAGCTTTTCATATAAGAACAATGAAATTTTATGTTTTCGTGTTTTTCGTTGATGCGCGGCAAAGATAGCTAGTGGGTTTCTCTGTGCCAGTTTTAGTCATTCAATAGTTAGTATACAATTAAAAGACTGACTTCCAATAAACCTTGCCATGAATTTTGAAGAGTGTCTTGCGAACTATCCTTTTTATTTGAATAAAATTCACACTAGAGTTGGTATTTCTCTTCTCAGAATAGATGACTATGGTTTCGGCGGTTTCGCTTTCCTCAGAGCTGTTCAAGTACTTATATAGGTTAAGGTCTTCGATGTGTCGGCACACACTATGAAAAAAGGGTATTAACGACATAAGTGGTTAGATGACTTGGAGCTAGATCGAAACCTCTAAAGCGCTAGCCATCGTTTTTGAAGAAAGGATTATCGATCTCGCGCTGGTTCCATCCAAGAGAAGAATAGTTCGTAAGACGTTATTGATTATTCAAGCCGAGGTTCAGCGGAAGTCGGTATTTCGACTTCATATTAATATGGTCAACTAAAGTTGTCACCAGATTAATCCACTGACTCTCCTTATCACTCGCCAACGAGAAACATGAAAACAAAAGATTTGAACTGAATTCTGATGTGAAGACATCTGTAAAACTAGAGGTACTCGTCCACTCAAGTCACGCAAGTTTTGATTATCAAAGGGACAGTTCGTAATTTTAGGTTGCGGACAAAGTCCTGTCGTATTTTCGAAAAATTCGTAGAGAAAATTAATCTGTTCACCGAATAAGTTAATAAGCTCAAACAAAAGGCATTAATAGTCAGAGGGTTTCCTTTCACAGAAATGCACTCCGGGCACATATCCGCATATATCGCAAGTTTTGTCACCATAAGCCTTGCGCGATGAGCCTCAGAAGCGTTGACATCCGATTTGTAATAGAAGTTCAGCAGCAGACGAAGTTTCTTCCTTGGACACTGATTATTTTGAACGATGTGAAGGCAAATGATATATTGTTCGACGCGCAAGAAAACGAGCTTCTGATGAGCTCAAATTCGCACAAAATATCTGGTCTTATCTAGTTTTTTTTTTTCATTTCAAATTGGGTTGCTGCGAAAAGGCGGATGCTGGAGAATGTTCTTAGCAGCTTGAGCTTGGGGATAGGAGATCAGGGTATCAGTAGAATAGTAGGAAAATAAGTAAAGATACAAGCAGTCAGACCCTCCAACTCAACCAGAGCATAGGTTCCACGCTCGGGGATTATGCTCTCGATTTTCCGCGATTAGCAGGCATGCTGTTGTGGGTACTGCTCGACAACAAGCAGCCAATTAGTGCCGACGTCTACGGGGACAACATCTCCGGAAGTTGGCCGTTGCAGTGCGAGACGAGCGTCCGAGATGGCTCGTTATGGCCCTTCTCCGGGAAAACGTCGACCTCACATTGCAAGGTCGACGCGTCATATTCTGGAGGAACTGAGGTGAACACTGTACCACATCCACCTTATAGCCCTGATAATTGCTCCATCGGACTATCGTCTCTTCCTTGCCCTGAAGCAGCATCTCGGCGGGAACGCAATTTGGTGACCTCAACGATTTCTCTCGTTGCCTGCCTCATCTTTGACGAGCGAATGGTTGCATATCGTTGATAGTCATGGTGATTATATTGTTGATCAACCAACTTCTTTGAAGAACAATTGGATTAAGAAAAATGTCGAAATTAGAAGATATTATGAGACAGTCTAAGAGTTTCAGATGATGCAAATATCTTCTTTTATGCCTCATACATGTGCCACTTTATTCAACAAAAGCATTCCGGAAAGCGAAAATGAAAATCTGGGCGCGCATGCAAATGTCAAAAACCGGGCGGCATTGTTGCCCTGTATTGGTCGGCACAATCGATCTTTGATCTTTACTCAGTGGCTTGTGATTTTCGAAAATAATTTTTGAAAGATCAGCTGTTTAAACTTCGGAGTCCTTTTTTATTACTCGCAAATATTGATTGATATTCAGGTCATCATGAGTACAAATTTATGGTGGATAATAAATGGGTAGTTGACAATAATCAACCAAAACTAACAACAATCTTGGTGGTGAGAACAACGTGATGTTGATCGATGAAGAGGACTTTGAGGTAAAAGAGTTTGTATCATTTTTATAATTTTTCAGGTTTTCACATTTGCATGGCATTTTTTGGTGTGTATTTGAATAAAGGGGGTGGCACAGTGGTGAGAAGTGCTCTGCGACACACACATGGTTGATAGTTCAAACCTGCGCTCGAGGCTCACCAAATTTCTATCCCTGTGCCGGTGAATTGGTACTAGACTTGTCTGGGAGGATGGTAGTCATTGACTTGATTCATCGGTAGGCCACCACATATCACTCTAAAGCTTATATATGCATTTATTCGCTTCAAATGTAACAATGTTAGATAAAGACGAGTGCACCGCGCATATCTCAAGGATTTATAAGCGCTGAGCGCTTTATTCTATTTGATTCATATCGAAAGTAGCGCCTTTGGCACGACGGTTAGAAGTGCTCTGCGAAAGACATGATCGACCAATAGATTGTACGATCCCGCGCTTAAGACTCATCGAGCCTTCAATCCCGTGTTCGGTGAATTGCTACCAGACTTGTCTAGGAGGATAGCAGCACGGAATTGATACTTTGGTAGGCCACCGCGAATCATTCTAAAGATCAGATATGCATTCGTTCACTTCAAATGTAACGATGTTAAGTAAAGATGAGTGCATCGCGCATCTTCTAGAGCACTAACGACGCCGAGAGCTTGAGTTTACTTGGTTTATGTCTTGATTTCGTCTAGAAGATTGTTGAATATGAAGAGTGCTGCGTGATGCTTTCATAGCAATGAAACTATGTACATCTTTGAGATATTGTCTTGAGATAATATTAGCTTCATTGATAGGTCTTTGATGCTCTTGATAAAGATCTTGCGTCGTCCAACGCTGGAGAAGCTCTCCGAGGAGTCACTGCTCATCAACCTTCCCATGACACTCCTAACGACAGGTCAGTGTTAGCGTAGTACTATCTACACTAAGTAGAAAGTCAATCAGAACCCACTTTCGTGTTCACGAGATGTGCAGAGACTTAGATTAATTTTGATTGTGTGTACAAACTTCACTACAGATTATTACAGGCAAGTATCGCAACGTGATGATATGGGATAAATTTTGATTCCAAACAACTTTTACTTGTTGGAATGCATTTGAAACAATCTACACTGTATTTCAGAGAGCTTGAGAAACTGCGCGTTTTCACACAAGAGATTCCAGATCGCTCTGAATTCGCTAAGACACATAACCCTCCAGCTCTACCGCCTCATCTTCTTCAGGTATTTTGTTCGGAACCGCTTCGATAAAGGTCTCCAAATGAAGGCTGTACCTCAAAAAGCCATGACATAGACATAATGCGCTCCATTGAGCAGTTCTAGATTCCTTGTTAATTTGAATCTTGCAGATTGACACTATTTTTGTTTGTATTAAGAATATGTGGTGCATTTCCATTATCTTAATCAGTTTCTTGGTCCTTTGGAACAAGGAATTTCCAGATTTTCTTCGTACTTTTAGTAATCTTTTGATAGCTCAAATTTCGACGATCTCTGTACTTACGTGATTTTTGAAACGTCGTCACAATGCGCCGTAGCAGCGAAAATCAGACTGAGTTCCACACTCGGCGCGCATTATTGGGTCTCTCCAATCGCACGTGTGCGTAGCGATCTCAAAGCCTCTTCGAAAATGCGTGATTCTCGTTATTAGATCAAGAGTTTTTTTCTGTGTTCGAAGAAGGTTTTAGGTTTTCCGTGCTTCAATTTGAAGGAGAATAGTCTTGCTCTGTGTTCGTTTGGCTTGAGCTTTCATTTTCATCTTATGTTGCCATATAAAACACGCCATAAAGCCCAATTTCAAGCAACCTCGGCCTAGGAGTGCGGAAATTAACTTTCTTTTTGCTGTTCAAGCTCTATGAAGACTAAAACTTTTGCTATTCAATAGTTACTGAAATTGTGTTAGAAAGATCACCTAGAAAACGTACTTGAGCAGAAATGCGCGTTAAGTGTGAAACGTGGTCTTGTGTTCGCTTTTAGAGCCTTCAGAAGGCCTTTTCAGAAACTAATTACAGTATTGAATTAGCCGGGATTCAAGCTATTGACCTACATACTAAAAGTCTGAAAAAAGCGAGAAGAGCTCTGACCCCAAGGGGTTGAAAATGACTAGATAACAGAAGTACGCCGATCGGAGATATACTAAATGTTCTGCGTAGGTGATACTCAACAAGGATACTCCGGTCCAGTGTGATCCAAATGTACTGCCGGAGCCGAATCATGTCATGCTCAATCATCTTTACGCGTTGTCGATCAAAGACGGTGTTATGGTGCTTTCCGCTACTCATCGGTGAGAATTATCTCATTTTCTCGAAAATAATCTCATTACGAATATATTAGCTTTTACTCAATGTGTACTTACCTCACATTACTGGTCATAATGTGATTTCGCCAGTGCGGTCTAAAGCAGTTACAATATTGTATCGAAATTAGCCCCGAGAAGAGATAAAGTGGGATATATAAGGGAATCTCTGTTCATGGAAATGGAAGTTCGAGGAATAAGTAAACGTGAAATTGATAAAATGTGTTGTAAAATTGATTGAATGTGGCGTGTTTGTTGAAGTGGAGGAGGGGGACCAAAGGAAGCTCTCCGATTCTACTCCGTGGTAGGTACTAATTGTAGTGGAGTGTTAGCGGCTTTCTATAGCACTTTAAGGGCTCAAGAAATAGGTAACATGTTTGTTTGCTTTGTTTCATGGAAAGCGATTGTTTTGAGTTGACAACCAGGTGATTGCGATTGCTGCGCGCAGCGAAGTTTTCGTCATCTAATTAGATTTTCTCTTTTGTGGAAATATTTTTAGGTTTCTCGTATTTCTTCAATACTCCGTGTTTTTCTACACGCCTTCCTACCATTTTTTGTCAGAAATAAAACTCTTATTTGTGAAGAAATGCGCTCGCTTACTACGCAATCATTGCTGCCGTTAGCATGTAGTCAGTTGCAATTAGTTATACAAATGATAATGATATAATTCCTTTAGTTTTGTTATATTTTTTTTTATCGAATATATTATCCAAAAGTCGGCACAGTGATCGAAAGTAACAGGAGAATGATGCAGTCAGTAGAAATCAGAACAACAATTTTACAATGAAAAATGGCTGAAATGCGCGTCTTCGTTCCTCCTTTTTTTGAACTGCTAAAAATGAAACTGAATATTTGCTCGATACATTTTTCCTACTAATTAATCAGAGATGGAAGTCGAAACAGCAATAACAGCTCAGGTTAGCTGTTTTGATTGCGATAACGAAACAAAAGTTGTGCTAAAACTTAAGAATTATTCTGTTTCACTGCTTTCAACACTTTGAGGATCAGCGTTGACAGGCAGGCGGCATTGTCTGTGGATCCTTTCTGGCTGTCTGTGCCTGTTTTTACAGAATACAAGTACTGAGATATTCCGTTCAAGCTATCGAATTATCAATAATAGTCTAGTGGAAAAGGCTCTGTTCGATAAAAAAGGTAGGGAAGCACGGCAACGACGATGATGAAGTTTTCCCATAAGGAGAATCTAATTATATAAAGCACACGAAATTCCGTGTAAAGTTGAAATAGCGCTCTTCGAAAGCAAAACATCTTTTTCCCTTAGTAAAACGTAGGGTGAAAGTCGAACCAGAAACCAAGTTCGTTATGAAAGTCGGCATTTTTCAAACTATAAATGGCAACAAGAACGCCTACTAAAAAAAAAAGATAAAATGTTATATATCAGCTGAAAATATGCTTCCTTTCATAGCCATATGGTTTTCTCGTTGAAACATAAGAAATAGAAACGGTCTATGGAATATTTAGATGTTCTTTTTACTTGAATTATTTTTATATAAGCCTTTTTATATGAAATTCCATCATTTCGTGATGATAATGTTCTCTCAGAACTTGGATTTATTTCCTCGCTTTCATCGTGTTAAAAGTCTTCAGATACCCTAGCAAGCAGCATCTGCATGTCTGGCTGTCAACGCCTGCTTTCTCAACAGCCCGATGCCGCCGTTAAGGTAGTTTAGAGAGATTTGACGTCGCGCGACGCGGTGCGAAACCGTTTGGTCCTCAAAGGGTTAAGCAGTGTTTTGATGTTCTAACAATACATCTTAGATTGTTGAGTGGTATGTAAAGCACCCAGCCGTAAGCGAAAGTTGAACACGCGTTTCTCGCATGCCGGGTGCACATGTTTCCTTTAAACCACCGATGCTACCTCCTTGCTACCACTCTTACTTCGATATATGAGTTTTCAATATCATTCAACACTCAAAAGTCCACGATCACTCAGTTGTTAACCCGATTTTTATCAGGTGGAATGATAACCACTTATGTTTACTATGTTTAGGTATCGCAAGAAATATGTGACGACTTTGCTGTACAAGCCTATATGAACATATTCGGCCGCCTTTCAAAGTACACCGGCCTCGTTGCCGCAAAATTCAATGGTGAAGTGAAAGTTACCTTTGGCACTTTCGATTATAGTACATCCAGTGTTCGTCTTTGTGGAGTTTTTCAAACAGCAAGTGGACGTATCAGCCTTTCTCACTCGGTTTTAACGTTCAACTGTTTTGGGAATACTTTGCCGCATTGCCGAATATTAAAGTTAACAAACAATTCCAGTCAGAAGCTTAGGAATTCAATAGTTTTACGAGCTATTTTAACGTTGGTAGTGGATGCTTGAATGTCGTGACAGACTTGTCTGTATGGTTCTTTATCGATAGATTGCCTAATGCTCAGTATGCCTCGTCTTATTACCTGTTTTTGTTACTTACTATTTGGTTGAACAAGTTGTGCTTGTTAGAGAATAATTTAGGATATTGGAGATTATTTGTCTGTGTATAAAAATGTAAATAAATTGGCCTTATTTCTTGACTAGAAGTTAAGTTTCGAGTAGAGTATACTTTGAAGAGATCACACCATCTCTCAAACGTTTATGCTTTCAATATAGTGCGTTTCTGTTTTCAGCTTTTCGTGCGGATTAGAAATTCTGTGCAACTTTGTGTCACTATATATTCGAACCTGAACTCTCAGGCGGGAGGTGAACTTGCTTCTGACCTCGTCCGAGGAAGGGGATGGAGGGGGAGAGGGGAGGGGGGGGGAGGGGGGCAACCACTGCACTACCGGAGTTCTTGTTCTATTATCACTTTTTCTGCGAGACGGTTTATTGGAGCTGTCAGCAATCAACTGTCAATGGTTCCATGTACATTCTGATATATTCATTATTTCTATTGCTTTTTAGGAGTGGTACACTATTATGAATTCATACTGAGGAGTGAGTGGAATGCAGGACATTTGACACTAGCGGGATTTGAGCTCGCGCTTGACCCATCTCGGGAACGCGTGCTACCATTACACCATTGGAACCACCGCTCTCTGATCAAACCCGTCGAAGGGTGGTTACTGACAGCTACGATAAGATATATAGAAGAATGGTAGCAGAGCGGTGGTATCACTGATGCGGTGGTAACACGCGCCCTTGGTATGTGTAAAAGCGGGTTCAACTCTTGCCTATTGTTCTGTCGGATGTTCTGCATATCTCAGTATTCCCAAATATGGTTTCAAGTTGATTTCGCCGTGATTAAGGTCTTGATTAGTCGGTGAATGGAAGGAAAATAGTACTACTGGGTTGGATTGTTTGTATAGAATGGATTCTACACAGTCCCCGGGAGTGCTCATTGTTTCCCAGGCTCGAGCCCGTGAAACTGCTCTCGTCAAAACGCTGGGGATCGTTAGCCCACCGTGCTAACCCTAACTCATCGCACACGCAGCGACTCGGCGGCGAGCAACCCGCGGTGACGAGTGCCGCGTGCTTCGTCTATCGGGAAGAAGGTTGCTAGTTCGATCCTTGAAGACGACGCTTCACTATAATTTTTTATTATGGTAAAAATGCACAGTTGTCTAACATTTCATTACTTTTTAGAGCAAAACGTGGTTTATGGGGGTTTCGCTTGTTTTACGGGGTGATAAATCGAGATGTGTAGTAATGTGGTGTGTCAGTGATTTGAGCATATTGTACTGGAAACAAGGACACCAAGAAAAACAGTGGTGAGGCGTTGTATTAGGGGATCGAACCAGTAACTTTCTTCCTCAAGGACGGCAGCACAAGCCACTCGACACTGCGGGCGGCTCGCCTCCGAGCCGCGACGTGCTGGACGGGGCGGTGCTAACGCCGTGGGCCAACGGTCCCCAAAGTGTTATATTTCTTCTACTTCTTTCCTTCCGGCCCCTCTTTATCTCTCCTGCTCCTCCTCCTCCTCTCACTCCTTCTCATTCATGATTGTTCTAGGATCGTCGTAGATCCATAGGATCACCACGTTTGGTGTCCAAAGCTCAATTCGTTGCGAATTCTATCGCGAATTTGCTTCGATGATATCAAATTTAGTAGCAAATTTTTATTTCAGGTATGGATCACTATACGACAGTTATACTTTCAACCACGAAAAAACGAAAAGTTGAGGGAAATTTTGAAATGCTAACTGTAGAAGTTGAGGTAGAGGTTTGCTCTTCGCATAGCCATATAATCAGTTTTTCTTCCGATTCTCAAACACTGAAACACCATAATCACTAAAAAGTTTCCATATGTTTCCCACTAATAGAAATAAATGCGTAGCTTTCCGTCGACCCTTTCAGGACCATGGACACAATCCCTTGTCTCCAACCCTCAGCATGTCGAACCCCCAGCGTGCCATTGTCAGACGAAGCACGTGGGGGGTTCGAGTCAACGTGCTGGGAGTTGGAATCACAAAGGGCTGTGTCCATGGTCCCAAAAGGGTTAAGCCTATTATCAGGTAGCATATCCAGAAGCCTCTAGAGCTCCTATGCTACTCTGTTGGGGTTTGTTTGTCCAGATTCAGTTCGAGAGGTTTTCTTTTGCATTTGGGAATTACTGTAGGCTAAGTAGCCGCCTGAGAAGTTTCCAATATTCACAATACGACAGTTTATTGCTGTGATCCGTTCGTAGAATTCATGGGATCAGGAGAGTTCCCGGAAAATCCAAGAACTTTGTCAGCCCTTTCTCTTTTCGAATGCATGTATTTGAAGATAAAAGAGCTTGCTGGACTGAACACTATCATTGTCCGGATTCTCCCGTCAGAACTGACTGAATGTGCTATTTTAGTGGACTATGTACTGGTTGTTGATAAGGAAACCTTTGAGGTGAGTTCTGGTTATTGGATTAAGCCAGTGGAAATATTCAAGGAGAATATACTTGTACCATTATTTTTTATATCTCAGGTAAAGAAGGATTTGTGGGAACCTGATAAAGTAGTAGTGGAAAGGCACACAAGCAGTAACGGACCATTAAGTCTCATGGCAGCCACCGTGCAAATTCTTTCACCTGTGAATTTGAGTCGACCAACAGCGTACAGGAATTTCGATGTTCGAGTGAGTTCGATGTGTTGTTCAAACCTACGGAGAACTATGTTTAACCGGTTGACTTCCGCGGACCCAAATTGAGCGTGTCTATCACCGTGTGGATAGCTCCATATCCTCTGCCGTGATTAGTCGCCGAATACAGTTCTACTTTTCGTTGCAAAACCGAACGGGATTCAGTCTAAAACTTAGCTGCGCGTCTTCCAACGAAAAGTAGTTTTGTAGTCGGCGACTAGTCCGGGCAGCCGAGGTGTAACCCTTCCTACGCCTGTAAGTAAACTGGGTTTGGGTCTGCAGAAGTCAGTCAGTCAACCCATGCGAGACGGCGTGTACCGTTCTCGGTGCACGGATGTCCGCGCCGTTCCGACGGCGTGTCATTGGATCGCGTTTGTAGTGTGCAACTGAAGCGAAAATGGAGTGTGCATATTAACATTTGGTGTCAACATTAAATGAAGTCCCTCATTTTGAACAGGCAAAGTTACGCTATTTATCTCTTGTTTTTTATATTCTTTCGTTCCATACAATACACAAAGTATTTTTCTATCTTACGTGACCCGTCAGTAGGTATAAATGTACGGACTCTAGTATTCTAGCAATCGATTAGTTTTCTCGCATTCCTCGTCCCTAAGGTCTTCGAATATTTCACGTACAATCTCGGCTGTTGATTGAGGATGTCGTCGTTTTCATGATTACCGTAGAATGCTAGTCCAGTCGAGTCTCCTTACAGTCCTGAGGATAGCCGAACTAAAGCGTCCTACACGGTTGCACGAGAGTGTTTGATGAGGAGGCCGAACCAGCATCTTACCTCGTGGTAACCCCACATTACTCGGCTACCGTCCCCCAACCCTGAAATAACCATATCGGATAGAAGATGAAAATCAGCGAGATGTTTTCCAAAAGCGATGCCAATCTCTACGATTCCAGGTCGTCTAATCAGAAGCATCTCTACGCGGCTTCGTTTATTACACCCTTTAGACCTCGGACTTATCTTCGAGGCAATAGCTCTGGCTACAAAACCACCTTTGGTTGTGTAAATCACCGAACAGGCCTTCTTATGTGTGAGCCCTGTATATCTGTATTCTACAAGCTATAGAAGGACGGCAAAGCTTTTGTTGAAGAAGTTGCGTTTGGCAAAGGAAGATCGCTGATTATCGTGTCCGTGCATAAATATGCTCTCCTTTCGAGATAAGCATACACGAATGTCCTTAAACACGTGTGCATTGTCCCCAAAGGAGTTGAAAACTAGTAGTATCACTGGATGAAATTTTTTACATATGGGAGAACTCGGTAATAAAAACTTAATGTGGTCCTTCAGCTTTCTCTTGAAGTTTTGTCTCTGTTGATTCATTCTGTGAAATGCCGTTATGAGTGTTTCAAAAATTATTAATATTATTTTAAAACCCCTCTATCGACTATTTTAAAACCTCGCTCAAAATAATGTGACTTCGTTTCGAGTGTTTTTTAGGCCGCACTCCAAATCCAACGTGCTTATTGGTCATTTTTGAGCCATGCACGTGGACTGTTATGGGCACTTATAGAGTGCAGTATACGTGCTTTCTCCTTTCAGCCTCGTAAGTTGCACGGCGAGTTTCATCTGAGCCAATCCCTCTAGGTCGAGAACCTCCTTATATGGATATCTTACAATTACCAGTCAAGAGCAATCGAGTGCACAATACTGCCTGTTCGCTATTCCAATCTATGACGGCTCGTCTAAATATCATTTCTGCGTCTCCTCTATCCTAAGCAGCTCTTCCCTTAGACGGATGGTTCAGACGTAACGGACCGTGCGTCTGACGAGGCTGAAAGAAGAAAACATTGTATTGCACAGTTTAAATACTCATAACATCACATGCGTGTATGTACATTCTATGTACATCTATGTACATTTGCGTAGATAAATATGGTTTGACTATAGGAGTGGACGACATTCGGATTATAAGGTCTACTTCCATTTTGGGTTCCGAAGTTGTTTCTCACCGCCCTATGTTAATACATTCGATGACCAGTCGAAGGCAGATCGAAACTGGAGGGTTGTCCGTTTACAATCGTGTCGTGTCTACTACCCTTGCTCAAGTTGCTGAGGCATTAAAAAGTTTTTCTTTTACTGTTACAGAACCAGAAAATGCGCAGCCGAGGGGAATTTGCTAGTAAAGGAGGAGGAGGGAGGGAGGGGAGGTCAACCTCAGTAAAAAAAGGCGCCGTTGCGAGTGGGATTTACAATGCCCGCATAGTCTTGTTTCCATTAATCTATTTTGTTCGCTAGTGATCTCTCTTGGACTGTGACTTATTGCAAATTTCAGTGTGGTCCTTACAATTTTTATGTTGACTTGAGACTACTAGCTGAGCTCGGTGGGCCATTATTTACTAGCTGGAAAGTGAAGCAAGTTAGTTTTAGAGCTATATTTCTATATTTTCATTGTATTGGTACCAGTCTAGGCCGTATACTTATAATCAACAAAATTTATCTTTTTAGCCATTTTCTTAGTGTAAAATTATCTAATTATATATCAAATAGTGTTGAGTGATTTGCAAAAGCTGGGACCTCAGGCGGAAGTTGTACTCCGTCTTATCCTTGTAGGGACACGTGCTAACCAACCGCTGCCTTACCAGGCTCTTATTCTGCTATCACTCTTTCTTTTAAGGTACTCTGGAAAAGGTGAGATGAGGGTTCAGTTCCCGCGGAGGACTCAAAGTTTTGCATGTCACTCAACATTATGGGATGTGTACATGTGCGTTTTTTAATATCAAGACCTTTGTAGTTTTTAACGTCATTTAGGAAGCTGGTCTCGATTTTGTGGAAGTCACTGAAATCTCACCGGAAGATATGAAGATTCTGATGCATGCTACTGCTCGTTTTGGATCAATAGTTATCCACAAGTAGGTGATAACTTTTGGATTACTGACTATAAAGAATGTTATTATATTGAGTATTTCCTATACAACGTTTTTAGGGACAATTTTTTGGTGATGAGTATATTAGCATCACAGTATCGTATGCTTACTGTGTTACGTGAGGTTGAATCGTATCTGATCACAGCAAATATGCCCTCTATACGGAAATTAGAATTTGCTGTTGAGCTGAGAATGGCAAGACTCTACCACATGACTATGCGAGAGATTGGTCCAAATGCTGTGGAAGAGGTCAGTTAGCTGGGCAGATGAGTTAATCTTTCTCTTTTCAGCTACTCTCAGTTTTCAAGAAGGTTGACGTAGCAAAAAATAGACATAATCTGCGAGTATGTGAAACTCCTAGGAATCATTTATTTGGGAGGGTTTGTACATTTTTTGTGAACGTAACTTCTTTCCATGAAGGTTTTTTTTACGTTGTTTAGCATTAAATATAGTTCTTTCGTTTTTTTTTTTTTTGATTATCCACGAACCAGTGAAGAAACGACCTCTTTCGCTGGATAAGAAATCACCATAAAAGTGCTTGTAATCATTCTAAGATCTAGATCTCTGTCTAGTGCGCTACATGGCCGTCTTTTGAAAAGGCCACTTTATAACAGCATAAAATCCGAATAAAGTTATGTTTTACACCGGCCGCGCGTTTTCACTATTACTTCGCTGGAATCACGAAAAGCATACAAACGTGTAAAGGAAATCTTAAAATATCAGAGTTCCTAAATGTTATTCTATCATTCAAAATTTAGGAAAACTCTCGCCGTTGATCAGTCCTTTAGGAACGTGCCATGCATTCGGTTCCATCAAGCATTGTTTAAGATGATTGAATGCATATGCGGCCTTTCCCATGACTTGGGGTAATTTAGCGATGTAACATGACAGTGCTGGTATCCTCTCAAACAAGTCTTGTAGGAATTGCAGGCCCACAAGCACTTGTGGATCCATACGCGGCATTAGTTTCTCGAAAACGAAATCTACAATGCCCTTGTGAGGTTGCGAGTTGTGTAAGTTGGGTTTTGGTACCTGACACTCACGCGACTTCCACGACTTACCTTTCTTGGTGGCCAGATGGAACGGCGCCGTAATTCCATGTCATTACGGACTATTTTGAAGATTGAATGAGTGACTGGATCATTTTCGATATCGGGAAGGGTTTTTTTTTTGAAGAATTTTTCGCTGGACAAAAACTTTACCCTATTAGTAATCATTTGAAATCCCTTATTTCGGAAAATATTCAAAATTATATTATCTTTGAGGGAACGCCTTCTACAGCGTTGTAGCATTCAAGATAGATTCAAGAAGAGTAAAATTATGTTTCACATATGTCACGCGTTATCGCACTTTAATCGCGCATGACAAAACTGTTCTTCGAGACTATTAGTAACTTGGTAGCCATTCGATAACGTAAGTTTTGTTGATTCCAATATTATCCTTGTTTTCCGGAAAGACCATTTTACCACCTGTAGCAGGTTAAAGTAAGTCGGATAGGATGTGTGATGGCTGCGGATAGATAGGTGCGATCTATAGATCGCGCAGGGGCAATTCACATGTGGAAGGATATTTTGTTATTAATCATTTTTCTCCGCTTTGGCAAAATAAATCAAATAAAACATGATTCTGTTGCTTTAAGATCACCTCTACACGTTCACATACCTTTCGTGCTTAGGCATAGGCTTAGGCTTCAAGAACGTTTATTTCAACAATATATAATGAAAATGAATATCCTCAGCACTAGAATGATATAGCGAAGTTCCTTCTACAATTTCACTACAAAAAGTTCGAAATTTGTTCGAATCTTCACGTCGCCGGAAAGGGTGAAGCGCTGGGTTAATTTTCATCCAAGCTTCAAAGTTTCGCATATCACTCAACATTAATGGATATGTGTTGATTACATTTATCCTAAATCTGTCAGGGTAGTTGAGTGCAATACCGAGTGCTTACCAAGCCAAACCGTTTACAGTCTGTTCCTGAGGGAATCGAAAACTTGTATTAAAGGATGGATTACACAACAGAAGTCCCGCTAGTGCAGTGGTTAGCACTCGTTTTCGGATAGGGTGGAACGTGTGTTCAGCTTTCGCCCGAGGTTCAAGGTTTTGCATATCAACATCAGTGGTTATATAGTAAAGAATTTTTGTTGACATATTACACTGAATTGGGAGACAGTTTGTCCGTCAATTACTTGTTTGAAAGGTGGTTTTTGTATACTTTCAAGCGCACAGTAGAGCTTTTCCCTGGTCATTAACACCTGTATTTGATGGCTGGTTATACTAACTGCGATATTCCCATAGAAATGACTCGTATGAAGGTTATGTTATAGCTGCGGAAGATTGAGGAGCTTCGTCTGGAACACTGTGTATTTTAGATTCACCGATATTTGCGAGACAACGGAAATCGACTGCAAGATCTACACTGGACATTACGGTCCGCCCTTGGCATCAATGCGGATTATATTTGCATTCCCTGAAAAATTCTCTACGATCATGAACTCGAAAAATATCTATTGGATTCCATTGGTGTTTGGTAAATTCTTCATTTGTACTTTTCATGGGAAACACTTTTTTCTTCAAATATTCATTTACAGATGTTGATGATTTCCACAAATGTCCTAACAGGTTCCGAATCAACGCCTAGATACAGAAGGGTGATTCAAAAAGAGGAGCTGGCTACGTTCCAAAGTCACCATCAAATCCGTAGATCACCGGAGTTTTATTATTCTACGACGGCCTAAATTGAAGCTCATTTTACGTGGTCTATAGTGAAGACGGACATATTGCACGGTGCAGGAACTCAATTCAGAAGTGTTGTCCATTTTTCCAGCACCTATGCAGTCCTAGTGTTTCCATTCCTGTTTTTATTTTAAGTACAAAGATTGGTCTCACAGTTATAGATCCTTCCTGTTAGGTTTTGCTTTTCCTTTGTGTCAATGAGCTCTTCTTCCTCGAATGCAGTGTTGATAGAGCCCTGGGCTCAAAGTTTTCCTGAATATTTAATCAAAAACGAAAGGAATATTTACCAATTATACTTGAGTCTCAGTACTGTTCTTGTTCATACGTGTCGATTGTTTTCTGTTTTTCATGGTCAATTATAGCATTAATTAAATGGTGAATAAGGCATATTTTGTTGCATGAGGTATTTCTTCAGCTGGAAAAGTAAATCTAGATGAAGTAAGAGGTAGATTATCTCCACAATTTTACTAGGATTGCAGTTGTTACCTTCGAATTTTATTGTTTTCCTTCCTTAGACATGATTGGAACTCAATTTATGTAATCTTGTTTAATTAGGCTAACAGATGTGAAAGTCTGATCATTCCATAAACCTCAGAAATTAGTGTCTTCTAGCCTTGTCAGCTCGTAGTGCTTAGAATAATGAATGGTCTTTGAGATCACCACGTCCACGTTGTTCAGACGAGTAGTTGCAGCATCAGACGTTTTCTCAATTCCAATAGAATTGCTTACTAAAAACGAGCACTTTTTCGAAGATCTCGTGAGCATCCCGCGTTGACGTAAGTCTGTCAGCAGTTGACTGGTTTCTACGGTGTCAACAGTATTTCCATTGAAAGAAAAAATTATCATTATTCCAATCTGTGGATGATTGCCAGCTTTCTATGTGGATTTCTGAGAGAATACACGATGTGAGGATGTCAAGCAGCCTAAAGGTGACTGTTGGGACTAATAGATATCGGCCAACAGTTATCGTTACTTGATCCAAAATCACAGAGTAGGAAAAATTCTCGACTTTTGGTTAGTGTTCAGTAGTTCTTTTTCACAGGTTTTTGGACAATCTACTGTCACTAATGTCTCTTGGAAGTTCTCAGATGTGCAATCGATCATTTCTTATTTGTCAAGAATGTGGCTACTATATATGAATTTGTGTCAGTGGGTTTTGTTCTAACCATAGTGATAACACCGTTCGTTTCGAATATTTTCTTGAGACCAGTCCCAAATTTCAATATATCTCATGATTGTTATCTGAAGCAAGTTATCATTTGGACTGTTAAACGGGCTGTACAGCCTGGTACACGTGTTTCGACTTTGAGCCCAGAGCAATCGAGTGTACAACACTACCGTTCTGGTGGTTTTCACCTGACGGCAGTGTAGTGTGAATCGTTCGTCGTCGTCTACTCTAAGTGTGGGGACCGGAGCACCCCGAGAGGATTGTTCAAAAGGCGAAGGGTTCTACCCGACTTACGAGACTGTTAAGGTCGAAACACGTGTATCGGGCTGTCAAGAGCCCAATTAACAGACCACATGATAAGTTGGCTCAGATAGCAATAATGAGTCATAAGTGGTAATGCTTAAATCTCTATCTCTCTGTGCTACTGAGTCGTTTTTAGCAGAGTGGTTGGTAGTGCGGTTCATAAGGAACCGTGATGCTAGTAAGATACGAGGGGACGATTTCGTTCAGGAACCTTGAAGGTTGCAAGGAGAATCGTCTCAACTGGCATTCTTAGACATTTATAGCGAGAAACTGAGATCCAAACAGTAGCAGAAATAACACGCGAAATGCTCGCTGACTTTTGTGGACGATAAGTACGAGGAAGCGAATACAACGCAGGAAATGCCAGGATTGTCACAGTTATTCTAAGGATAGGTCATCTAAATAAATATAAGTAAATCCAATAATGTCGAGTGATATGCTACACCCTGACGTCGAACGGGACCCGAACCCGCATTTCACCTTTGAGGGGTGCTTGTTAACCTTTGCAATACCGGTGTTCCTATGTTGCCAATACTTTTTCTCCGAAACAATTGCGTCGATGTGTCAGCAACCAACCAATCAACCTTTTGGCATGGCAAGCCAATATCAGCATTGAATCCAGTCACGCTGACAAATATTGCATACGTGTACAATCAACTAGAGTTCATTTCTAACCAACCACTTTTTTAGCGATGGTATGATGTAACAAATATAGTACAGATAGTGGATGATCAAACAGAATTCTTTCATATTCAACCGCTTTTAGCGGTGGTATGATGTGATAAATTTACCCAAAGATGTTGAGTAATGCGCAGTTTTTCTGCAAGCGGGACTCGAACCCGTATTTCACCCTATCCGGGAGCACCGTGATATACCCTTTGCACTACTGAAAGACAAATGCGTTGTAGCGTAGAAAGAGTGATTGCAGATTAGACGTCGGTTAGCGCAAGGGTGAGAGCACGCGCCCCTGTGTAGGTAAAATGCCAGTTCGAATCCCGGCTGACGCAAAAGTTTTGCATATCATTCTACATCTTTTGTTATAGCATTAATAGTTGATGAACTATATGTATACCGCTGGATATTGTATTATTCGAGCTCGATAGTCAACAACGGCTTCATGTAGAATAAAATTGAGCGCATTCTCACAGATATTTCCAACGTCTTACATGGATGAAAATAGTACGTGCACTAATGTCAAGAGCAAAATTGGATTCTTTTTTATTAGGACGGAACAAATGAAGAACCGATGTTATTCTCTAGAGAGAGAACTTTCCATAGGCGTGTTAGTTATTATACAAAAGCAGAGACTTGAGACTACAGTCCCACGTCGCAGTTTTTTTCTTAAAACACCCCTCTATAACGCTGTAGCATTCAGATCAAAAAACTGTATTTTACACTCGCATTTAGCCGTCATTTTTATGTCGCATGTAATTCGCTCGAAGCCGAAAAAGCGTATCAATGTGTAGAGCAGCTTTTTGAGTATCTTAGACAATCGTTTTATCTGGAGTTTTCTTCTTTTAGAGCATAGGAAAAAATTGCCAATTGAATAGCAATATACCAATCGTGGCCGCCCCGCCGCCCGCCTCCTGACACGACCCTCGCCTTCTTGAATAGCTCGTGAACAACGTTGCCAAAAATTTAAAAACCGGTCTTATTTTCCCTTTTTGACTGTAGTTCCAGGGATATAAACACATCAGTAGAGTCGCGAAACATTACGCTATGAGACAATCAATAATAGTCTAAAGAATAAGCTCTGTACAGCAAACTTAAAAAGCGCAAATATAAAGATGAGAGGAGATCAAATGATCAGAGGAGCTTTTCAAGAAGCAAACACATTTTTGAGTTCTTTGAAGCTTGTGCTATAGTTTGAGTTTTAGCATTATAAAGAAAGAGTTTTCTCCAGGATACTATTAGCGCGATAGGAGAAAAAACTCGTGGTTCTATGAAACATGATCTTGTTTTGAACGTTATAGCGTTATAAAGAGATAGGGAGGAGGGGGCATAGGGGGATGTAGGGACTTCCGAGAGGATTGGCTAGAGACGAAAAGTCCAAAGAAGGTATATTAACCTTTAGGACCATACAATACGTTTCATACAAAACCACACGACGTAAAATCTCACTCAGATACTATGAAGGCGCGGCTTGCCTTGTGGAAGCAAGCAAGCAGCCAGGCATGCAGATGCCGCTTGTCTGACTCCCTGATCTGCCGCTCAAGCGATGGCGCGACGCCGCCTGCCTATAAACGGTGGTCGTCAAGAGGTTAAGCATAGTAATAGATAAGTTCCATACAATTCGACACATTAAGCTGTGTTTTTTGCGTTGAGAAAATAATAGTAGTAGCAATACATTATGATGTATACTAGAAATGCTAACAATATTTTGTCTAAGCAATTTCATATGATTCGAAAAGACATGAGATTTATGAAGACATATGGAAGCAAAAAGACAATCAAAATATGAAAACGTATGCATTGCCACTATCACTACGACGTGTAGTTAAGACTGCATTCGAAATATTCCACGACGTTGGAAATTATGTCACCTGACAAAGGCGACGATTACGTGTCGATAATTGCATTAAATAGGATCAGTCCAAAGTGGTGACAGCACGTGTTTCGCTCTAACGAAAAGTCATTGTCTAATTTGGTACCAGTATTTGCATGTCATTTCGTCTTTATGCTGACAGTTATCTCACATATATAAAACTCTCTCTTATCGGGATATAAAAACAATAGCATATATGCTGGATGCATACTGATCGTCGTAGTATTCCGCGTACTAATAAACAGAATCAATGTCATGATTTGAACTGTATTTCGCGATTCAGTGCTAATCCACAGCAAGTCCGGAGTATATGCGGATTGATTATAAGTGATTTGAATCAGATGATTTCGGCAAACCATTCAGCTTCATTCTTATCACAAGTAGGATCGATGGTTACCAAATGCATATTGGGGCAGACGAGAAAGTAGAATAAACAGAATATGACGTAGCCGAAGAAGAACAGCATCTGAACTAAGTGAATTTCAAAAAAAAAGAATGTTCAAAGTCTAAGCGAGGTTGGATACGCCATGGCCATATACCAGTGGTTTGGAGGTCTCACCCTCCTCGTCAATGACCCACGCCCCACAATGAGCCCTGCATTGTAGCAAGGAGGAAGGAGTATGTGGTGACGGCACAGTGTACAATGACACTGGTACATCACCACTTCTCAGTCGATGGATCTCGGCTGATAGAACAAAAATGGTCCATGGTATCAACTGTTTTTCAAAACGGCGCGATAAAACATTCAAAATAATTTAAAAAAAAAGAATGATTGATCCTGGCGAGGTTGGTACGCCAGAATTTGTTAGTATTCCATGTAATATTATTACTGACATACTGATTTCAGCTTCTTCTCAATCGTCCAATTTTTTTCTCACCGGCAGGTCACGATATAAAGTATGAGCACATAATTGCTAAAATACGAAAGAACTACGAAGCTGATGATATTGTGTCATGAACCCGAATCGCCACTCTGCCGTTCCGGGGCAGCACCCACTCGTATGTCACCAAGTCCTTCGTTTTACCCTTCTCTCAACTGTTTTTCAACCACTCGGTGGCTGTTAACAATACACGTTAACGGGATAGATCTAGGAGCCGTCAGCGTTAAAACTCATCGAGATGAAGCCAAGGGTGAGATCACGATTCTGACTCTTTATTTACTGCCAAATTTTTGTTTTCAAGAGCACATGAAAAAATCCCGTTTATGGGTGAGTACTCACGCCTACCAAATGAGTGAAACGAGACTGAGGGAAGACAGTGAGAGCCGCTATGGTGTAGCCCATGCGCACACTGCTCCGGAAGGCATAATAAGGGTTTGTGACCATGACATAGAAAAAACATGTGATTCTAAGTTTTGTCCATATCTCAACACTCTTGTGATTATGTGCAAATCGTAAACCCGACAAATCAAGCCCGCCATTTCTTAGAGGTTGGTATTTTGCTACCAGACTCATCTGAGAAGGGGCAGCATCT
>JAHQIW010006914.1:0-14720 GCA_019055375.1 Parelaphostrongylus tenuis | reverse complement strand
ACACATGTGCTCTTATGGAAAAACACGAAAATTTACTTATACACATATTCCATATTCTGTACGATTTCCACTGTCGTCAACTGCAAAGACAGATGGTTGATTTCTGAGCCTAGATAACGGTTACGGATTCAAAAGGATTTGTGAAAATCATCGGCGACTTAAGCTCTTTTTTATTCCGAGATGACTAGTACTCTCATCTCTTCAACGTCTTCAATAGACAATAAAATGAAAAAACGGCCTACAAAGGCTCCCCGAATGATTTGTTCAGTAGCTGGTGCTCGTTTGTCTAAAGTGATTTTTATGGATGAGAAGATATTCACAGCTGAACAACTCCACGATCGCCAGGATCGACGTCAACTTTTCAAGAAGGTCAGCAGAAGTCTGCAGCAGCAAAAACGATGAGCCGCAGTCATCTTCCAGCTTCCATGATGGCCTGGGCTGACATTTGCGCCACCGGAAAGACGCCGTTGGTCTTCATCAACAGAAGCTCCAAAATCGACGCTGCCAGCCAATAACAGCAAGTTTTACGGAGCGTACTGAGGCCTTGGGGTACACAACACTAAAGCGACAACGGATTTACGCTTCAACAGGTCTGAGTGCCTGCACACTCATTGATTGCCGTCTCTCAAGAGGTGTTTCCAGGCTTTGGCGCAAATCTCAACCCAATAAATTACTTTGTCTGGTCCATACTGGAGGTAAAAGTCTCAGCTACTCGCTACACTAGCGTAGACGCGCTCAGAACGGCGCTGACATGCGCTTGCAAAGAAATTACGGTGATAACGTGCGCAAACATCGTTAAAATATTCGTAAGCGACTTCGCAGACGTAGAGGCCAAAAGAAGCAATTTTAAGAAATTCTTATTATCTACTTTTTTCTTTATGGATATGGTTGTTGATCTAATAGCTTAGTTCACCCTCAAATCAATGAATTCATTTGCTCACGCAGTATTTTTTTACTGTTAATTTTGAATGTCTATGAAAATAGAAATTTGACAGAACTTTTTCGCACCCTGTACATAGTGCCAGCGTTCTAGACGTCGTGCGGACATTATAATGGGGCAATTACCTGTCACCTGTATCACTGTCGTCCCGCTGATCGTCCAGTGACTCAACCGAGCACCAACAACACTTCCATATTTTCCTGTCGCGTGCAAGAGTAGCCCAGTGGGTCCTCGTCGTTTAAGGGATTTGTTGAGCATTATATCCTTCTTCTAGGCTTTTCGGAAAGAAATTGAAATCATCGCGTTGGTGATCTTCCTGTAGAGCTCTTCACCCGAGAAATCCAGGTGGTAACGGCTCTCGTCCATCGGTTGTCGATGAAGCGCATCACGTGTCCGGCACGCCTTATTTTCGATATCCTAGCGTGAAGAACGGCGTCTTTGATCTTCGATCGTTGACGTAAGTCGGAACTTCCGATCTTTCCCTCAATCGTAATACGTTATACACCTAGTACCAACCTCCCGACTGCGCCTTCAATAACGTCAAGTGATCTTTCATCCTGCTACGTAGCGAACAGGTTTCTGCTGCATACGTCAGGGGGCGGATAATCACATCTTTCTTTTCGAGCATTTTCTTAAGACCACAGCTCAAATTTCAGTATGCCAGAAAATCATTTTTGAGCCACGCTTGTCATGCGGTCTGTTAACTGGGCTGACTTATAAAGCCCGATACACGTGTTTCGATCTTGTGGTCTCGTCTAAAAAAATGATTATCTGGCACGGATAATCGTCGAATCGAAAGGGTGGGCACGATGTCGGATGTTCCTTGCCGCCTTTACTACATCATGGATGCTCTTAAACGTTCCCAGAGCCACTCGCTTCGTGCTCAACTCTAAAGCTAGGTAGGTCATTATGTTGATTTCACAACCACGATAGATGTCACTGGAGCATTCGGAGATAGTTGTTTCGCTTAGCAAGAATGGGGCATTCAAAACCCATCCGCACCTCATGAATATCGTTTTCGTTAGATTTAGTTGAGGGCTAAACTTTCACAGACGTTGTCAAAAATGGTAAACATTCGTTTCTCTTGGCTGATAGTTGGTGTTATGAAGACGATATCATCAGCGAAGAGAAGATGATTTGATTGTCGACCGTCAATTTTTACTCCTATCTCGTTCCATTCTAATGTTCGCATGTCTTTTTGGAGGGTGGGAATAAAGGACTTTGGAGAAATTTTATTGCCTTGTCGAATCCCTCTTCTTATGCTCATGGTAATATTGTTGTTGAATGGCGGTATTTTGGTCGTGAACTTATTACATACGATTTTTTTATAAACTAATACGATCTAAAAACTATCTGTGGCGTTCCATAAGGTGCTTTTATTTACTGTCGGATAGAGTTGGGGGCGAAGCTCTGTTCCACATGCCTCGTGACGAGCAGCACAACCACTCGGCCACGACATTCCCACTGATGATTTCATAGGATTTTTTTTTGGTATTTGGAAACATCACGTCAGGGCTAGGCGGCTCACCTACAGCATACTCAGTTGGCTTCATACTATGAAATTTCGTGAGCCCCTTGTTCAATCTCAATAACTGTGGAGGACCATCAAAGGATGACATGATGAATTGAACGCAAAGTAGAATAGTAATTTTAATGATATGGTCTAAAAGACTGAATAAACTAATGAAATTGTGATAATCGCTAACACTTCACGAAAGCTCTGTCCGTGACTTGAACATGTAGTCTTCAAAGATCGATTATCATCACAACATTGTCTTTTAGCAATCCCATTTGACATGAATTTTGAAGGAATAAGAAGGTGTTGATAAGGCCGCACTTTTTACTGAAACATTTGAAACGCTGCTTATCAGACAGTTGCCTTCAACAAACTTCAATAGCGCACAATGATACACGAATGAAATCAGCTTCTGAAACGATGAAACATTTATATAATGCATGAGAGAAGAAGACTGCATAGCGGAGAATATCAACTAAAGGATTATGCCGACTGAAAAATGGAGCTTCTAAACGGTTTCAGATCATCTGCATAGCCTGAAATGTCAAAGTTTTGTTATGTTTCATTATCTTCCTTGCGCGGGTAGCAAAAGACAACGAAGGACCAGGGTCCCTGAAAGGTGGACGATCAAGAGTCGTACCTAAGTAATGGTGATTCTTCGAATCAAAAGAGAGATAAGCATCGAAATAATTAAAAAATTCCTTTTTCTGACGGCGTATAATCGTATATATATATATATATATATATATATCTTACATTGTCCTGCGTCTTCTCTTCACAACACGTTCACAACACGACTTCTGTTTAAGAGGAACAGGAAGGAGATCGCTGTTCTTAGCAGACTTGATTATGGCGCTACCTTCATCAGTTCCTCCTGATGTTTCCTTACTACGCTTGTTCTTGTTTCTCATGCTATTCTGAACAATCTTAAGTTTGTAAATGAAGATGCTGCTAATAGAAAATAATGATGATAATCACGACAAACATAATAACAATCACTTATACCTAAGAGAATTGAGTGGTAAACAAAAATGCGACCTCAGAAAGGAGTTGCACACGCGTTCCACCCATACCAGGGCGTGTGCTAACACTAAACCACCGAGGCACGGTTTCGCTATCACTCACTCTTCAATGTCCTTATCACAGCTGATAGCATGCGCTCCCATATGAGTAAAGCACGGGTCCAAGTCCCTTTCAAAGTCGAAATTTTGCTTACCACTCAATTCTCTTAAGTAGATGTGAATAATCATGAAACTGTGGAGAAGCAATGGAAGCATAAGAAAGCTTGAGCATGATATATCATATTTGGTGCCAACCCAGCCGGGTTTATAAAGCGATATGTCCTTACTCAACCAAACCTGTTAATCGCTGGTGGCTGTCAGATCTAATAACGATATTGAAGAATGAGTAGCGAAACGGAAAAGTTTTCGTAAAAAAAAGTTTTCCTAGTATGTAAGGTTTAGAGTGAGGCGCTAGTACAAGTGATTTTTAGTGTGCCGATAAATAAAAGAAAACTCAACGGAGAAAAAGATTGTCAAAACTTACCAATATTTCCAAAACAATAAAAGTTAGAGGAAAATATTGCAATAAATGACCATCTATTACAAACTATTCAAATGGGACTATATGTCTTACCGTAACGGAGGATGCCTCAAATTAATCACGACATGGAGCCGGCTGCACCACTTCGAAAAGCGAGCGATTCTTTGCCATGCGTCGTGTCGACATGTTTTTGCCTCCGAAATGCTCCAAAGTCTGCAATCTCTTCTTACCAGATTCTCGTATAACACAACTGAATTAGACATTTACACATCTCTCTAACACATAAAACACGATATTTGCAAATTTTAATGCTGACTGAGTGAATAATGCGCACTAGTTACTATGAATTCTTCCCGATGGTTTATTTTGGGGCAAAGGAATTTCCTTAAACTTCACGTGATCAGCATCCAACATGGACATTGTGATGCTTGTTGGATAAGAGTTGCGTAATTCTGCACCTAATTTGATGAAAGGAAAGTGTACATAATGCCAGATTGTTTCTTGACCACCGAGAAAGAGGGTTAATGAAAAAATTATTTATAATACATAATACACAGTTTTTTCCATTGGAAGGAAACAAAGGTACCTCTTGCTACATCTCATTGCCGAAGTTTTACATTTAGAGCCACTCTTTTACCATGAAGAATGGTAAATTACTACTGAGTTTGTGCAAGTTCATGTGCAATGTAGACAATCATTCCAAAATTGTTCGATGTTCTTTGGGTGTTTTCTTACCAACTTCCACATAGCTTGCCATAATTGAGAAAATATTCCCAACTCTTATTACCATGGACATTCAACTAAATTATGATTATTAAGCCCAAAGATTACCCTCATTGTAGTTTTCAGTTAATGATAATCAAACAGAAAACGACCGCTTTTCTCAATAAACAGCTTACTAAAACGTGACATCTGACAGCTTGCGATTTTGACAAGCCGTTCTTCCAACTTGTGGTGCTGCATGCTTTACAAAACATTTCTGTTGATTCTTCAGGTGTCGGTCATATGTATTTGTTTCTTTTTACATGCTTTAAAAGACATTTCCGTTGATTTCTTAGGTGCCTGTCATATGTATGTGCTGAACAAAGTCTTCGTCTAACGACATACCCCTATACCAAATACTGACATAAGTATAACTTTCCTCAACCTATAAATCGTACATAAGCTTCATTTATTCAGTTGCACATACACTGCGATCGCGGTATCTACCGTCATACAGCTTAGTTCGGTTGTTGCCCATTATCTGGCGGCAAATGAAGAATCGATCTCATTCGCTTGATAGAGGTTTTTCACAGGAGAGTCAGTGATCACTAGAAAGCTCAGAGTTTTGGCTACCTCATGGGGCCGATTTTCTGAAAAGTCTTTTTTCGACTTTGTTAGAAGAAATCCGTCGCGTTCCCGACGCGCATATCTCTCGCCGGACAGAGCTTTTCTTTGGACTATAAGTAATCAATCGATAGCGTAACCGTTGCTGATTCTGACGTTGTGCCTATATTTTGAAAAGACCCTTTCTATGCAAAGCAGCATGCAAAATAACGACTATGGGTGTCTTTAGCCAATTCACGTGCCGCTAACGCGATGCCGCAAGACCGGTGCAAGGACTGTCGATTATCCTGTCAGCGCACGTGGCTGCCTTACCCAGGAGCACGTGAATTGGCCAAAGACTCGCTTCGTCGCTCATGCGAGTTCAACTTATTTTACCTGCTGAGTTGCACAGAGACGCTCTTTTCTGGAGATAAACACAGCGTCGGAATCAGCAACGATTGCGCTATCGAAAGATTTCTAGTAGTCCAAAGAAATAGCTCTGTCCGGCGAAAACTACGCGCGTCTGAGACATTGTTATGTGTGGATTTTACAGCACTATAAAATTGCCTTTTTGAAAACTGGTGACAATGGCTGTAGCAAGAAATCTAAGTTTTCGAATAATTTTCAACATCATCCATGAAAAGCTCCTATCTAGCTAGTGAGATCCGTTTTTCAATTGTTGTCTCATAATGGACAATAACCATGTTCATTCGCCTTCAATGCCCAATTTAAACAGTTTGAATTCATTGGACATTATTACGTGAAGTAACGCTAACAATATTCTTGAGTTGTGCCAAAGAGATATGTCTTCCTACTCTATCAGGACAAATCAGTTTTGAAAAGCTCATTTCTCGTTTCTGTTTCTGAACAAGTTTGACAGCAAAGAACATTTCATAAAACTATGCATATAACAGACGGCGATAGAGCAGACGTCATCTAATGGTCCGTGAAGCTTGCAACTCTTCAAATAGCTCAGAGTTCGATAAATTACCGTCATTTATCGGAAACCTACGACAGTTTATTATGTGCTGCAGAAATCGGTATGATTATTTTGATTATCGGAGAGTTGTACCAAGTCCACAACAAATTAGAAGATAAAATTGTTGCGTCAAGATGCAGTCACCAAAAAAATAGAACGACGGGAGTAACGGGTTGAAAAACGAAAAAAAAGGTAACTCACACTTTTCAATACCAATTAAAGACAGAATACAGTAATATAGTAAAACATGATTGCTTGAATATCAAGTCTATCTAAAGAAAAGGCTCAAAATCATCACAAGTGATGAAACTGTGAAATTATCGCATACACTCCATTTATAACAAGCATGATGGTTGTTTAATGAAACTTTATGTATGTTCACAATGCTCAGTTTTCCTCTCTATATGCATTTTTCTCCTTTACTCGTTCATTTTCTTGTTCCGACGCATTATAATGACCTACAACCCTTTTTAATCTTCTAAACACTCACAACTGCATGAATTCTGAAAGATCCCCTTAAGATTGTCTCGTCTACATGCAAATGTTCACGTATTTGGCAAGGATAGTCGAAACAGTTCGCTACACTTATGGAAAGGTTTCTCGGCGGAAAACGTAGGACACAAAGTGCTCGATCGGTAGCTACCACATAGGCTGTGACACGATTTAGATCACGATCATATACCTGAAATTCACAGCGTTGACAAATTCTACTTTTATGCATGTACTCCCTGACAGCCAATGACTTAACAAGATATAAACACTTCAACCTAACGGCAATTCAATAAAATAAGAACAACACCTTTGTGATTTAAAAGGAAATGATATACAGACCACAACAGCCTGAGCTGGCCTCTTAGGTGGTAATGGTTTTTTCATGCGCACTAACGGCCGGTTTGGATATTTTTTAGAGCACTTTCGGATAGACCGTCGACGTTCCCGATTTTGGCTAATTAATTGATACACGGCTTCTCTATCAATCTGGAAAAGTTAAGGAATCAATATGCGGGTTCTTTATCGGCATACAGGAGTTTGCACGAGTTTATTGCCGCCAATGCTTCTGTTTGCTATCGCTTTTTTATACCTCAAAAGCGCCTTGATTCATTTAAAGAGTCCACAATAGCTAATATAGACTTATCGATAGAACAGAATGCTAACCACGCAATTTCCAAAATAGACGGTGATTTGAACATCTCAGAATGCATGAAAAATAAAACTAATTGCATAGAATTCATCTTGAGCACGTGTATGAAGTGACTTATCTCAAACTGTAAGCATAGGTGATTTGTGTGATGCACACATAGGGAAATATAGCCTATCTCGTCAAGGTAATTGCTAGAGCTGAACCTGCTTTCAAATCAGTGGTACTTTCGTTTATGGACAACTCATCAGAAGGAAGGATTTTGTACACTGCTCATAGCACAGTTTACGATTCATAAGAAAACACGCTCTTTACCGGCGTGAATGAAGACGAGAACAATCCACCAAAAGGTCATCCAGAAACGCTAGTTCAGATGTGTACAAAGTGTTTGGTGACGGCATTAGGTGCAACTGGAGGACGAATCTGCAGGTTACTATGATTCCCATTTAGCACAACACGTTACCTCATCAACACTGCTACTGCTCTAGAACTACAACGAAGGAAAACTGTGGATACAAGTGACCAAATGGCTAAACAAAGGCATATCTTTTTTTCTTTAGTACAAAATTATTTAAACATGTAATTTCTATCAATGCCTCCACGTTCTCCTCAAGTGATATTCAACGATTGCTACTGGTTTGGCACCCTATTCAAACTAACACTGTTACACAATAATAAATCTCGGCTTCTTTTTTCTTAGTAATCACTTTCACGAAAGATCACCATAATCTGCTGAGTCGTGCTCGCGAAGGTCTTCCATGCATAGAAAATATTTAAGCCTTTCAACTTCGAAGAAAGACTCAGTTCGTGGCGGACTTCATTTAGCGGAGTGGAATTCAATAATGCTTACAGGTCTTGCAAACGAGAGACTACTGCACATTCTAGCATGGTGAGGCTATTTCCCTATATATACATATATCTATGTAAATATATATTATGCACATATGCATGTATAAACATTATATATAGATATATTTATATATACATGAATCATCCGTATCACCTGTCGTCCCGTTGATCGTCGAGTGACTAGAGCGGGTACCAGCAACTCTTCCATATTTCCCTATCGCGTGCAAAAGTAGCCCGGTGAGTCCTCCTCGCTTTAGGGATTTGCTGAGCATCAGAAAAAATCGGACCAACGGGTCGGTGGTCTTTCTGTAGAACGCTTGACGTCCCGAGGAATCCAGTCGGTAACGGCTCTGGTCTATCGGTTGTCGTTGAGGCCCATCACGTGTCCGGCCCATCTTATTTTTGATATCCTAGCGAGTAGAACGACGTCTCTGATTTTCGATCGTTGACGTAAGTCAGAACTTTGGATCTTTCTCTCATTTGCGAGATACGGAATACTCCCAGCGCCATCTTTGTAGCTGCGCGTTCAATAACGCCAAGTATCTTCCATCCTGCTTACGCAGCGACCCGTTTTCTGTTGCATACGTTAAGGCAGGGATGCTTGTCGAGTCGAAAAGGTGAGCACGGAGTCAAATGTTCTATGTCCTATTCACTGCATCCTCGAGGCTCTTAAACGTTTCCCAAGCGGCTCGTTTCCTCCTGCTATGTTTTCAGTATGCCTGGTAATTATTTTAGAGCCGTGTATATGGGATGTTATGGGCTCTTACAATGCAAGACAACTGTTTCGGCCCTTCAGCCGCGTCAGTTGCATGTTCCTTTCTGGTTCAGTCAGTTCCTCGAGAAGAAGTCCCCCACTAAGAGGAGCCGATGCCGTCATAGTTACACGCGCCGTCAAGTCATAAAACCACAGGACAGGCAGTGCTGTACACTCGATTGATCCTGGCTGATAATCGTGAAATATGATCCCGCTCGTTTCGGGGGTTTCTTGAGACCACGTTCAAATTCAACATGCCTGACAGATATTTTTTAGCCATGCATTTCCATAAATAGGAAATCTCGTCTTGCGAAACTGATAAACCGAATGACACCGTGCATCGCAAGGAGGCTGAAAGGCCAAAACTAAGCATGTATCTTGCATGGTCTAAGTGCCCATGACAGATCACATGCATAGCTCAGAAATAAATGTCAGGCATATTAAAATTTGAGAGTGATCTCAAGAAATACTTGAAACGAAAGGTATCCTTTTTCCTTGATAAGAGACCATTCCTACGTTTTCAAAACTGCTCTACATTCTTTCCAGTGCAGATTTATTTCCAAGTATTTACGTTGTTTTTTCGTTGTCTAAATCTGCTGCTCCAAAGAAATTGAAAATGAATTGTTTAGACGTAATTGTGGTCGACTTGCCTTCGAATCGCAATGAAGGTTTCAAACCAAATGTATGTTTTCTTATTACATGTTGGTTATAAGGAAACAAATGAAGAACCGACTTTATCCGCTGCACAGAAATTTTTTATACGAGTGTTAGTAACCATTCGAAGGTTAGGATTTCTGGTTACGGCCCCACGTCGCTGGTTTTTAAAACACTTCTATATAACGCTGCGAACTCCAAATAAGACTAGTTTTAGACGCGTATATTTCTCGCCGGGCAGAGCTCTTTCTTTCGATGGTCATTCGTTTGCGTAATTGTTGCTAATTCCAACGGTGTGCTTATATCCTGGATTCTGTTTTTCTGCAACGCAGCAGATGAATAAATTGATTTCATATGTGCAACCAAGGGCATCTTGGGCCATTCACGTGCCTCTGAGCATGACACATGCCCCTGACACCATGTCGTAGGACCGCTCCAAGATCGATTGATCGTCGCCTCAGCGTACGTGAGCGCCTTGCCCAATGGCACGTGAATTGGCTAAAGACCTCCTTGGTTGTACATGCAAATTCAGCTTGTTTTACCTTCTGTGTTGCAGAGAAAAGGTTTCTCCAGAATATAAGTGCAGCGTTGGAATCAGATAACTCTATCAGGTGAGAGATACGTGCGTCTCCAAGGCAAGAAATTCTCTTCCATAACAACGTAAAAAAAGACTTTTTTGGAAACTGGCGACGTCGAGATTTAACCAGAAATCATATCTTTTGAATGACTACTAACACTCCCACGTAACGTTTCTGTCCAGCGAATGAGGTCGGTTTTTCATCTGTCTTCTTATAACCAGAAAAAACTTATGATTTCCTTCCACTTTTAGTTTGCCCCACTTGCGTCAGAACAAGATTTCCTCTCACATTCACCTTTTCTTTCATTTTCATCACGCGTATCAATCGCAGGGAGCACGAAAAGCATATCAGCTTGTGGAAAATTTTCCGTACGATCAGAATATACGTTTTTTATCTAAATTTTCTGTCGATGCGGTAAAAAAAACCTCAATTGAATAACAATATTACAAGCGCGATCGGTCGCCCCTCTCCCCCGCTCTATGAGTTGGCCGGTGGACAAAGTCGCCGGAAATGTTCATAGCTGAGCAAAATGTGAAGGGTAGCCACAGCGTCGACATGTTAGTACTGTGATCGCCTGATTTACAGCATAGCTCGATAGCGATCTACCACACCCTGCGTTAAAATGCGACAACTGTTGTCATCTTACTAAGAAATTTTCCACCGCTACGGTAGAAACTCTAGATAAAAACACATGATTCTGACGCTTTCGCGCTTCCAGCAATTTATACTCATGGTAAAAATGAAGTCCAAAAGCAAGTGAGAAACAAAATCTTATTCTGGGTGCTGCAGCATTATAATGGAGTGTTCTGAATAACCTTTAACATGGAATTGTAGCCACAGATTTGACCTTTTCAAAGGTTACTAGCACTGGCTCATCCAACATCTTACCGTTTAGTGGTGTGAAATATGAGAGTCCGAAGGTCACGTTTGTCTTCAAAAATACCTAAGCTGATACGTCACGGTGGAATTGCACTAAGCCGTAGGCAGCCGAAAATTTAGATCCAAAACTGCAAAATGCTTCAGAGAGCGATAAGTGAAGACTCTGAAGAGAAAGGAGAAACAGTCATGACCGAAGCTGCAGAGATTAATAAAATTTGCAAGAAACACCAAGGCAATATTTGTTTACTCCCTTGCTACTTTAGGTAACCTCCGCAGTCTACCCGCACCGCATCGATGAGGATTCTTCTGTAACACCTTCGAGTTGACGAAAGCTCGATGGGTGGATTTTACAATAGTATCTTAGTGTTCAATCCTTTTTTACTTTCGGAAATTTTCTGCTTTGTCTGACAAATCTTTGGAGCTTTCCTATGGATCAGGAAAGCCTTGGTACAATAAAAAAGAAATAATTTTGGGACTGTTAAAAGTACTTCGTAGCACCCGTACACCGAATGTTTTTCTCCTTCCGAGCAATAACAGTATCTGCTTTACAATTTTCACTGAAGCCATGCTCACCTGAAAAAGGCGATGATCTGATTTGGTGCATAAGTATGAAACGACACATGAATTTTCATAAAGAGGAACAACAGAGGGTAAGCCAACAAGACAATAGCCAGCTTTTCCTCAATATCCTGATTCTGAATTTTCTTTCTGCATGTAGCGTCAAGTGACGTTCCCGGCCCTGCACTTATGTCGATCGGTAACGATTTTAGCTAAAGAAAAAAAGTTCCATACTACCAGCTGCCCCTATTGATAATGAAAGCTCATGATGCAGGTTTTCTGTCGATTAGGAAGTGTAAAAGTGAAGGAAACCATACTAAAGGGAAAGAATACTGTCAGAGTTGGCAACCCATAAACGGCAACTGCTAACAGTTGTAGCAGTCAAATTGTGTTTGAATATAAGCAAAGCCTTTCAGCAGCAGCTTGCACTTTAAAACAGCTGAAACTGGATCGGGTGTGGCGACAATGATGCAGCAAACCAATGCCTTAGCAGGCGCTCCTAGTCCCCGTCAAATCTTTCTTTCATAAGCGCACAAAGGCGTAATGCCAAATAGTCTAAGATCTAAGGCAAATCAGTTGACTATATGCCATCCTAACTGATCATACATCAGACCCAAATAGCGCTAAAGGCCAAAGAGTGGACAGTTGCAATGGTGAATGATAAAATCATACTTCGAATATTATCTTGCCTCTAGGATTCCTCTGCACACCGATACAGACGTTTGGCACAATTCAGAACTCAATATGAACAGCGTCAGTGCCGTAGGATACATAGATACTGAGATAAATGAAATTCACAGTTTGCTTCCACGATATCGACTAATTTTCGTTACATCAATCGACAACTCATCGCTAGCATAGTTCCACCCTTGAATCGTGTGATAAAAACGTGATAGTGAAGGTGTTAATCAAGAATTCTTCGCTAGAAACGGTTTGATGTTTTGAAAGCACGTAAACACCATGTAATTGTACCGAACACCTTGGTAGTCTTGATAACCACCAATTCAAATTACTCCTCATAAACGATTGCTCCATTTACTTTGCTACTTCACTAGTTGCCTTAATGCGCGTTTTGAACCACTCAATATACAACTTCAACCGTTCATCTACTCCCTCTTCGTATTCTTAACGGCAGGTTACGACAGGGTACGATGTGAAGTATAACCACAAGAATGCAGAGACAGGGCGAACCTTGAACTCGAAAATGTTCCTGTGTCACAGGCACTAACAGCCCCTATGCCTTTCGGTTGCCCAGCACTGATAGATGATTACCTTCTATCTTTAACAGAACACCTAATATCATGCGTTTCTTGTGTTATCTCAATAAAGTACCGCATACTATTCTGTTGGAATACGTGTATCAATCCAACAACAAACTTTTATTTCTAAATTTTCTTGAACAAATAATATCTCGATATCTTCACACTCTGCCATCCTTCAGGCGTGTAGGAGATGACTGATCACGAATTATACGAAAGCTTAGAATGCGTTCTTCTATCACCGGATCTGGATAATACGATTTTCGGCTTTCAACCGAAACAATCTGTAATAAAGTTATTCTCATTTTGGTTAAAATGTAGTCATTTTGACTCAAAGGTTGAAGAGAGCTCAATTTCAAAAGCTCTTTTTCTAATTCTATATATAGAACTAACAAAATAAAAAGCATATGAAGGTTCTTGCTTTGATTCAGCGAAAAGAATTAATGCGGAATGTATAAAACGGGACGAGGTATGTATGAATCCAAAGATGTGACACATGACGCGTTAAGGAAACGCCCTACAAGTACTGATTACTTCAAGAATGGTCACTATGAATGCTTGGAAAAGGTGTGCCATGACTGAGCATGAAGATCGAGGCATCAGCTAAAATTCTGAAAAGTAACACGAGATTTGTACGAAGTTTGAAAATCTAAACCAGACAGTCACATTTCACTTAAGCATTTGAAGAAGCAGAATACACAAATCAAGCCTCATAATTTCATGAAACAAAGAAAGAAAAAAATTTTTGCAGACATCGACAGGTGATACAACTGAATAATGGGATCTGATTTTTTATCATGCACCAGTTGAAAAGGTGCATATTGATGAACTAAAGCAGCATTATTTCACTAAAACCACTAAAAATGAGTTCTTTGAAAGAATTTCAAGACACCGAACCTTTCCATTGTGGTACAACACATGGCCAGGATTTTCAGGATCCGCTAGCATGAAGAGGGAATCAGCCTGAAAAAAACCATTAAAAGTCATTGTGAAAAAAGTTTACATATATAAACACTTGAAAAAGAGAATATGGTGCCACTCTTCCAGTCTGATAGACGAGGACCACCAATGCTACATCTCACCTCTGAAACCATAACTGAGAAGAAGTAAGCACACCTGATCTGATGTCATACACGGTGTACAATTCTCCTTGACAACTCCTTTAGGAGCGCGATGTAATTTCTCGCAATATCCTTCCATTAAATGCGCCCGGAGATCCGTATAGTGGAACGAACCCGCTCCACAAAGAGAACAAAATAAGCTCGCCAGGCGAATATGGGTGACTACGTGCCTATGTCCTTCCTACAAAACATAGAAAGAAGATCTATGAAGCTCAGATTAACGGAAGACTAACGAATTAAGACGTGATGTGTGCTGTACTTTCTTCACGTTCAATCGAAATGACGAAAAACAACGTTAGTTTGAGACTGCTTAGCGAGAAAAGTTCCTAGATGACTAATTTGTATAGAAGACAAACCTCGAGATCGGGAACGACTTCGTTACACTGCGAACAAATGTGTTTACCGTCGGGATCATTGGGATCAAGCTGTTTCAGTGATGATAAGATTAAATGCTTATGTTCGTCGCATAGTTTCAGTGGCATTGATACCTTGGCTATGTCGTCAACTCTTTCCCGTTTTTTATTTTTAAAAAAGACCTAAAAAGCAATGTCAATCTTGACAATTTCTTTTCACGGTCAGGTTAAGGAAAACAATGAAATTTTTAGCAAGTTTTCAAGATATCGACGACATACCTTTGCGCTACCCTTG
>JAHQIW010006913.1:0-20889 GCA_019055375.1 Parelaphostrongylus tenuis | reverse complement strand
CCCATAAAGCCAATGAGACCCTTGTCGGATGGAATTACTGGTGATTTTTTGAAGTTGTTCTAGAAATGCATACCTATTGGTGATTCTTATGCTTCAGCACCAGTCAGGACGTCTAATAGGAGAAACAGGCTATATTGAACTTCTTGGGATGCCTGGCGGTACGAACGAGATGTATGGTCCAATCAGTCTGAAATTAGAGAAATAAACCCTCTGAGATACTTAGTCGTGGTCAAAACGGGCGTCACTAATGCAATGGATTTGAGCACGCGTTTTCGGCCAAAGTGAGATGAGGGTTCGAGTCCCGCTTCACGCAAAAGCATTGCGTATCACTCTACATCATTGAATGTACTAGAGATATTCGAAATTTCTAGTACTTTCACCGCACTTTTCGTAGTGTTATGATGATTCCTGTACACCTAAGAAACTGAGTAGTGATCAAAAACACGGCCCCAGGTGGGAATCGAACCCTTGTTTCATCCATACTAGGGACGCGTGCTATTACCACTAAACCACCGAGGCACGTTTGCGCTAACACTGCATTCTCCAACATCTCTGTGTTAGCTATCAGCCACCAACCTTTAACAGGTTGCAAAACCTTAAAACAAGAAATGTTGAGAGTAAGTGGTGCCGCAAATGTGCCTCGGTGATGTAGTGATAGTAGCACGCGTCCCCGAAATGGATAAAACGCGGGTTCGAATCCCAGCTTAGGCCGTGATTTTGCCCACAACTCAGTTCTCTTATGTATATAGGAAGTATTAAGAGGTACTCTAAGAAAGGTATATCGAAGTTCCTCCCAGAACTAGTATCCCTAGCACACATAGTCCCCACTGCAGAAGTCCACTGGTCAGTAGTAATTTTAGCACTTTGTTTGATCCGTCGTCACGGTGTATTTTTCACTCTGGAGATCCCAGCATTAAGAGCGTTCAAATCGCTTCTCTTCCTCTTGAACGTCGTAAAGTACTAGTTGAGCGAGTCTCCCTACACTCTTGAGGACAGCCTGACTGTAGCGTTCCACATTGCGTTCCTGTTGATGCGGAGAGAGATGGGGACGGGGGAAAGGTGAGTAGAACTCAGTTCCGTACGTGTCGTGACGAGCATCACAACCACTCGGCCACAGTATCCTCACGAGTCTCTAGTAATCATTAAGTTTTTGCGAAAAGACGTCAATTAGGTAAGATGCAGACAGTGCACGCTAAAAGACGGTCGAGTTTAGCCTTTAGATTTTAGTTGACGGTTGTACGACCGTGCGGATCGCCTCGGGGCTTTCGTGTTTTTTTTTCTCTCTGAGTGGAGCTGTTGATTCTTTCTGTTAGACGACGACAGATTTACAAATCGATCCTATGCGCTGGACAAGAACTTTTCCTAGGCGTGTTAGTAATCATTATTTTTATTCATACAATCCATCATCACAGTTCTTATAGTGCGGATCTCAGTTCTTCTAGCATTCAATTCGTTTTTCATCTTCTCCTTGAACGATATAGAATACTGGTCGAGCATGACTCCTTGCAATCTCTGAGATACCCCGGCTGGTGCGTTCTATAGAGCTTCCACGTTGACTGCCGGTGAGTGTTTGGGGTGGAGCTCGGCTCTGCGCGCACCGTGACTAGCATCACAACCACTCTGCCACGGTATCCTCACGGGTCTCTTGCAAAAAGACGTCAATTAGGTACGATGCAGACAGTGAAAAAAATCAAAAAAGTGCGAAAAATCATTTCAAAAATCATGCGAAAGCAACAGGTGCCGCCATGTGATAGACGCAGAGGCATTCGTCTCTGGGCAACACCCTCCGTTTTGCGCCTTGTCTCTGCAACTGCTCTGTCCCACGTGCGCGGAAGAATTTGCACGCCGTCTTTAATCCCCAGTATCCTACTCTTGGACCTGATTTTTTTTTCTTACGCTATAAGATCCTAGCGTACTTATTTTTTTGACATCGATTTGATCTCATTTATTGATGTGATATTCAAAAAAGCGCGCTAGTGCAGTACGATAGCACGAACCCTCGGAAAGGTGAGATGCTGGTTGAAGTGTCGCTCAAGGTCCAGAGTCTCGCATAGCATTCAGCATTATTGGATTTACAATTATGATGTCATACCACTCCTAGGATAAAGGATGAATTTGCCGAGGTTGATCAATTCCTAAGCGATACGCCATCATGCATTCGTCTTCAATTTTTCAGCTTCGTTTGAGGCGATTGAATCTATCATACCTATCCAGCATTTACAGTGATTCACGGTGGTCTTCGGCTGAACCGCGTCAGTGCTGCTTATCCTCCCAGACATGTCTTTGACTAGTCTGGCGCCAATTTACCGACCTGAAGGGATGCCTGGCTTGGTGAGCCATGAGTGCGACCTCAAACCACCGACCTCTGTACGGCGCGGAACAGCTCTGACCACTGCGCCACATGCGCTCTTTTCACTTCTAAAAAGCGTTCAAATTTAATAATTCTTCTAGTTGTTGTGTTTCAAATCCACGTTGTTCCAAGAGCGAGCACTTTTTCGCAAAAACCAAGTCGCGGACTCAGAAGCAACCTATCTGTCGATGCTCTTCACCAAAGTTTTTTTTTCGCTGTCGATCATGTTGATTTTTGCCTTTTTCTTTTTTGGGAATCCGTCTCCCAATTTCAGTTATTTCTCTCTGTCATTGGCTGTGTGGCACTTGTAGCATTACTTTCAACCGCTAAGAACTAAATTTGATCTCTTAAGTGCTTTCCTTAGTTATTGCAAATCAGCGGTATTGTTTATTTTGTCAAATAAGAATCTATTTATTCATTGAGGCAATTATATGTCTATTATAATTGTTGCCAATATACATTCATATCTATCTCTATAATCATATTAGGTCTTCTCATAAGTTTGGCACCAGAGCAATAAACACCAAATCCATTCGCCACAAGTAATCAAAATTACTTCTGGCTAACAAATTCCGATTTACTGAGACCGGCCGGAGACATGATCAAGGCCAAGGACTACTGTGGGCATCTGAAGCAGCTGCAATAGAGCCCTCTCACCTCGAAGTCGCCGCAATTTAATTCTGCTTCAAGACAACGCAAGGCTGCTTGTCACCAATCTGGCATGGAGGAAGTTGACCAAGCTGGGTTGATAGTTGCTGGATCGTCCGCCGTACAGTCCTGACTTGTCGCCATCATCCTGCAACTTCTTCCAGTCGATGGAGCGCTTCCTAAGCAAAGAGGAAGTTTCAAGACATCAGTCATTTGCGTCATTGATTGACAACTTTCGTTGAATCCTCGGATGACGAGTTCTATAGATGCGCTATTAATTTGTTGGCTGGGGGATGGCAGAAATGTGTTTAGGCCGATGGCGCATACCATGAATAGTGCTGTTGAGAGATTTTGATTATTTTCGGCTGATAAAATTGATGTTCATTGCTCTGGTGCCAGAACATATGAGAAGACCAATTATCACAACATCACAACAGCGATTCATCAATCGAAATTTTTTTTCAGGTGATCAGTCAACTAAATATGTCACAAATTCGTCCACCAGGTTTGTTTCATAGTCTTTTCTGAATTCATCCCGGCACTACTATATCAATATAAAGAGGACTGCAACCTTGGCGCCGACTATTCCCTCAAAGATGCGCCATGCATTCGCCTCCATTCCTAGCGTATGAGATGACTGAGTGCCTATCTGGACCTTCCGAGTGACTATCAGTGGCCTAGCGATGTATCAAGTCAGTGCTGCTTTGCTCCCCACACAGGCCGCTACCTGTTCACAGAGCTCAAGCGAATAGAAAGCTTTGTGAGCCTTGAGCCTGAGATCGAACCATTTACCATCTGTTGATAGACTACATGCGTGGCGCGAGCACCTCTACCCACTGCGCCACACGCACTCTGATCTTGATCTTAATATAATCCTTTGCGGACGATAAGAATCATTTTGACCCTTACAAAAACCTTTTTCAACTAAACGAAGCTCTTCATCATTAATATGAGCAATCATTTGGTACAAAGGTATCTGTAGTCGCTGAAGTGGCAAAACTAAAACTATGCTTCACACTCAGTTTGACTTATTTGCTCAGTTAAAGTTTGTGAATCGCTTCTTATTGGACTGCACTAAGCCCATTCGATAGCCCAAATCCTGGCCCATAAGAAGCTCTAGCTGGCTCGAGAAGACGTTCTGATAGCGCATTTTGAGAACGAAAATAAAATTACATTTGACACACGGAGTTTTTTTCTGCGCGAAGAAGTCATGTATGCACAAAGTGTACAAAGTTGTAGAGAAAATCATGTTCTATCGGAATAGTAAGGAGCATGTGACGCAGTGGTTGAGGTGCTCTGCGTAGCGCACAAGATTGATGGTTCAATCTCGCTCATGGCTCATCATGTCATCCATCCCTCCGAGATCGCTAAATTCGTACCAGACTTTTGTGGGAGGAAAAGAAACACCGACTCGTGACAGCGGGAGGCCACCTCCAGTTATTGTATAGGCCAAATATGCATTCAATCACCTTAAACGATGATGAAAATTAAAAACGAATGCATGGCGCATCCTCCAGGGACTGATTAACCCCCAACAGCTTTATGCTTTTTATCAGAATGGCGTAAAAAACTTTATCTATTCTAATTCTCAAAACAAAGGAAAGTACTTATATGTTAGACAGCGGCAAAAGAATTATTCGACCTCATTCACTGGACCACATTTTTTCATGGAAAAGTTAGCAATCATTCGAAAGCTCAAATCTGTGGCTACAGCCCCATTTGGCCGGTTGATCAAAGCACCCTTTCATAATTCTGTAAAATCCGTTTATCTCTCTAATTGTGATGAAGGTTCAGCGGTTTTGTTATAGTGATCTGCTGCCAACTTGTGTCTCGCAACGGACAAGAGAGCAAAGTTCAAATTCTTTATATGGATTATATCAAACAACCTATAATACAACATTATTACGACATATCGTTATGCGAACATATGACTAAGTCAATATGAGTGACCGACTGATGAGAAGTATCGTAATCCGACGATAATATGAATACTAAGTAATATGATACTATTAAAAATCGGCAACATAGTTCTATAGCTAGAGATTGAAGCTTTCGAATGGTTACCGATGCCCCATAAAAAGTTCCTGTTAACGAAAGGGATCGGTTTCTCATTTGTTTCCGCCTGAAGTATAAACACCGAAACAATATTTGTTCAAGAACGGTAATCTTACGCCACTGGTGATGTCAATTATGCTGCCATCCGCATGGTTATAATTAGCTATTTTTATGGGCTTAAGTTTCTTTGGGTAGTAATTTGTTTTACAGGTGTAGCCGACTTGGTGACTTATTTGAACTCATTACCAGAGAATATTCGTCAGCTGTTCGAAAGAGAATGCTCAGTTTTACTAGAATGCCGGTGATTTCGATTTCTTCACCTTTCAATTCAAAATTTTGATTTCTTTTATTCAGCGACTTATCTTCCGTTTCAGTTTGTGCAAAAACATGTATCGGGGTTTCGTCAACTTCTTGTCTCACAAGACAAAGTATTGTCGAGCTGAAGTTCATGAAATCTCACACACGAACACCGGATCTTCTGGTAATCAATTTTTAACAGGCTTCGTAATTCAAAAATGATTGGTCAGCTCGTTTTTCAGGAGATGCGATTCCCCCGAAGAGAACAGTCACCATGAGACGCGCAAATCTGGTCAAACATGGCTCGAGAAAGGCTGACGTTTCGGAGGTAGCAGCTCGTACAGAGGATCTAGTGAGTTTCGTACTGTCCCAGAATCACTTCTGCTATTTGGATCATTCATAACAGAAGCGGGAAATTTCCACTTTATCACTTCATTGATCCGTCTTATAGTCTTTTAATTCGCCGTGCGGAACTCAGTACTTCTAGCGTTCAGTTGATTTTCCGTTTGACTCGCTGAGAGGGTTAGGACGTACGGGATCGTCCCCGCAATGCGACCAGCATTGCAACCACTCGGCCACGCCCCTACCCGCTGAAGATTTTACGTCAGAGGAAGATTTATCAGCTTATCATTTGTTGTAGACAGATCTGTTCATTTCACTCAAAATTGTCTCCATTACTATTTATTTGTTCGGTCCACTTAAATGTTTATTCATATATTTACTTTTTACTCACATGCTTTATACACTTAATTAATTGAAAGTAAAGGAAGACTTTACTTATTTTCTCGGCCTTCTTGTCATAGTTGAGAAAATAAAACTATTCGTTTAGCCGCTTTGATCGGTGGTATGATTTCTCAGATATGTTTCCAATGATTTTGAATCATATGCAAAACTTCAAATTCAAACGGGAGCCAAACCCGCATCTCACTTTTTTTTGGGCGCGTGCTAAGCAGTTGCACTACCGAGGCTCTTGTTTTGCAGTCACTGTTTTCGCGGCAAAATAATTAGTATCAGTGGAAATAGTCATTTGCTTACTTGATGTGTTGTGGTGAAAAAATTCTACTTATTTCCTACGGTATTCACGGAATTTCGGTTGAGATGATCGCACATTTTGCTTGTATCTAAAGCATTAACCGAAAAATGCATCGCTACCTTTGGGCGGTCTGCTCCACCTCTTGAGCATCTCCGATCCCCCGCGGTGCCATTGTATAACGCAGCACGGGGCTTAAAGATGCAGAGAATGTGGAAGAGACCGTCTAGTGCCACCTAGAGATGCAGAATCCGTGGGTCCACGGTCGCGGAAGAGTCAGGTGATTTAGACGGTCCTCCCTGGCTGACCTCGTGATTCAGAAATTTTGGGACTTTTTATGTTCTCTTCCTTTCTTTTCCTTTTATTTTTCATATATTTTCCCTTTATCGCTCTATGTTTAACTTTCAATCTAGAGCTTCACTAGCCATGTCTCTCGATGGTGCTGTTCTGGGGATTCTACTTCTAAATATAAAAGGGAATAACTTCCGCTTTCTTCTTCTTCTCGTCTTTCCAGCCTTTATTTCTATCAGTCAGTTTTAGAGCCCTATAAATTGGGAAACATTTAGGAAGTAAGAAAGCCGCTAACTGTTTTATGAATGATCTTTGACCTATGCAAATTTGTTCAGCGATAATTTTTGATATTTTGTTGCAAAGGGCTTCTTTGTTTGCATTTCATCAACCATAAAGTAGGCCTTACTAGTAAGAAATGTGTTTTCTTCTTGGAATTATGTCATTAGTCGAGCGCGCCTGGCGTAGTGGTTAGAAGCACTCTGCAACACGCCTGTGGTCGATTCAACGATGTTCGTTGGTTCAATCCCGCGCCAAGACTTATCAAGCCTTCCATCTCTCCGTTGCAACGAGTTGGCACCAGACTTGTGTGGGCGGATAAGAAGACTGAGTTGGTGCATCGTTAGGCCATTATGAGTGGTTGTAAAGTCCAGATAAGCAATCAAACACCACATCAAACCGAAGTGACGCATTCTCAGAAAAGGATTTATGCTGGTGATCGCGAAATTTGACAGTCGTACAATTGTATGCTAAAATCTTAGCAACACTTCAAGTTCGTTTCTGCCATGATTTCGTGTTTTAGGTGGTTTATTCACTCCACGTTTACCCATTTTCATTTAGAGCACTGCGACCAGTTTCGTGCATACGTTGCCGAGTTCGCGAAGAAACGCTATGGCCGTTGTGGGTGCCGATGGATCAACTCAAGTAAGATTTTAATTTTTCAGCTTAATTTTCAAAAGGGCTCTTGTAGCGCACTAGTCAGAGAAGCTTCGAGGCATTCATGTGGTCGATTAGCTGATGATTGACTGTTCGATCCCGCCTCCAAAGCTTACGAAGTTTTCCATCCCTTTTGGTCGGTGGATCGATGCCGTCTTTACCTAGAATTGTTTGAGGTAATTTGATTGCATATCTCTGGCTTCCCGATGACTCGTGGTGACCTACCGATCTACCAGGCTGATGCGAAAGTAATGGTTGCAAACAGACCGTGAATTTTCTAATCATTATAACTAAGATTAAACACATGTTTATCAAGCAAGTAGGAACTGTTACAGCTAACACAATATTGTCGACGAGAAATACAAATGTTCATTCCTGTAGCCTAAAATGCGCGGTGCCTCGGGACTAGATTAATTCTTGGAAAGCATTTTCTGAATCCTGTTGACTGTGGACGCTTTTCCTTGCAAGCAGTTGTCGAGATTCTTCAAGAAGTAGTGCCGACGGGCGCGAGGTTCGGCGAATATGGAAAATGAGATGAAGTATCGTAACACAGTTTGTTCATCTTTTAAGGCGTTCGCTGTGCGACGTGTGATTGTCGACTAGCTAATATCAAACCGCAATTACTTTTGCCAACTTGCCATGGCGTGCCCGCTACATTTCTCGTCTTCAAGATTCTTGTCTACGTTACGAAATTTCTCAAACCACCACTACCACGCTGGACATTTGTTGGCAGTTTTTGGGCCGATTGCGATAATGATGTTGCGAGTCGTCACTGCTCTTTGGCGGTCCTCTTTGAACTCCACTAGGAAAAACGCTTGAATTCGCGTTTTGTCTGGCATCCTTTTCGGAGTTTAATATATATATAACGTGCAGGAGGTGACAAGTAATTAGCAACAAACCGAAAAGTGTGTATACAAATGATGTATAAATGACCATATCTGTTCGAAAATTTATTTTATTATCAAACGAAAATCCAACAAAGCATAAGCTGCCGTCACTTTTGTACCAACCTGATATCAAGTCAGCGCTGCGAACCTACCAGCCAGGTCTGGTACGAGTTCACCCAGCTTGGAGCAATAGAAGGCTCATCAAGCCTTTTGTTTCTTCGAGATCAGTGATTGAAGCCAGACTTGTTTGGGAGAATAACAACGCTGATATGATACATCGTTAGACCACAGCGAGTCATTGTAAAAGCCAGACATACGCATTGAATTACCACTGCGGTGCTATCAGCGCAGTCGTGTTCATGGTCCATTCATCAGGGTTTGATAGAAGACGAGAGCTTCATCCCTTTCCAGCATTATTCTTGATATTACATTCTATTTGGAATATCCGAGAATATATCGAATCGGGAGTTTTTAGACTTATACAGGGAGGAGACTTAGGATGATTCCTGCTCGATGTTTTGAGTAATTTTTTCCGTACTAAGCGGCATGTTTTCTTTTTATTTTACTGCAAAATTTTTTTGATACCATGTAGAATGAGGAAGTTTTCATCGGCGATGGTATTTTCTATCGTTTGTTTTCTTGTTTACAGGTTCATATCCCACCATGCGATAGTGTCCCCGAGACACTACCGCCTGGTAGAGTTCTTTTGCTGCAACCTCAAGAGCATCCCACGAGGTAGGACGGTTCTTTAAGAAATTTTTATTACGAGATAATTTTAATGTACAAGGAGCACTTACAGATATCCTGGAATGAGCAGTCGTATGCGCTTGAGGAGCAATGATGCGAGGGTTCTCTCCAAAGAAGAGGTAAAATCACCTCGAATGACTTTCTTTCGTGTTTTTCTGTAGTAAATTCCCTACGGACGATGAGAGCCAATCTGACCCTCAACTCATCGGAGTTCTTATTCGACTGAAGATAGCTTTTTCATCTAGGGTTATAGTATATTTGAATATGCCTTGCAATCATTTTTGAGCCACGCATGTCAGTGCGAGCAGAGCCCCAGCCGAGCAAAGAAATCAAACTGAGTGTAAAATATGATTTTATTCTTGCTGCTACAGCGTAATAAAAACGCTTTTTCAAAAACCAAACATAATGTTGAAATCGCGGAGTTATGAACTCTGGAATGATTACCAAGTGTTTCAAGCAAAAAGCTTTGTCCAGGGAGTACCTTCAAACAATCGTGTACCTCACCTGATACACGTCGTCCTTTAGGTATCAAAACATAATCAAAGCCAACTAGTACAATTCCGCTGACTATAACATTTTACAACCTTTTGTAACAAAAGTTTCCCACTTTTCTTCGGACTTGGCCTGATTTCTGCAAAGACCTTTTTGGTGACCTGTAGCAGCGAATATAAGGTCACGTTTAAGTCACATTTCACGCTCAACGCACATTTTTTTCTCCTCGACTAACGTTTATGGATGGTCTTTCAACAGTTCTTCAGTAATTTTTTGTAGCATAAGTTTTGACTATTCTGATGCTTAGTTTGATAATTGGAAAGGTGTCTTTATAGCACTGGACGAGTGAAAAGAAGGTTACGTTTTGCACTGCTGAATTTAGGTTGCCTAGGCTTCTTAATCTATTTATTTCACAATGCAAAGCGAAAGTAAGAGTCTAAACACACAAAATAAAAGACCAAATATTCTTCCATATTTCTGATGCGGCATACCGAGAAATTTCTACGAAACGGAGAAAAAATTTGGCGGCTCTGAGATCGCTGCACGCAGCGCGAATCGAGAGGCGCTATTCGGCACCGAGTGCGAAACGTTATTCTGTTTTCGCTGCTGCTCAACACCAATAAATCCGTTCCAGAAACCAAGTGCAGTAGCTGAATCGCCAAGATATGAACTAGAAATGATCACTATATGTCTAAAAAAAAGGAATGGGCCCTCGTTCTCATGGGGTTTGAGATTGAGTTGTGATAACAGAATTTTCTTCGACTATTCTTGCACATGACGCTTCAATCAGTATTCTAGCACGAATGTGTGGAGCGTCTAGTGAAATATTTCAACGACGCTGTCGACCCGACGCTGAGGCGTTGTCTCTACAGTTCGTGTTCGGATATATCACTATTTGGAAGTACCTGGGCTTTAGCCTACCACATGTCCGTGAAGCATTCTAAGAAAGAGGAACAAACAAATGCAATTCCATGCCTCATGTGCTCGAAAAAATTCACTACGTAAGTTGTAAAAGCTTTTTTCGTCAGTTACTCAGATATTCTGGGAAGTTCGCAATGATGTCAAATGTTTAGATGGGACTACTTCCTTTCGCATGTGAGTATAAAACATAAACAAATAAAGTTGGACCATCAGTCTCAACGTAGAAAAGCAGCTGAGGAGGCCATCAATAAAAGGAGGACAAGAAAAGTTAGGACGGTACGTTTCTCTCAGTGAATGCTTTTCAAGGCAGGTATATTGATTTAGAAACGTCCTGAAATAGAGTTGGAGCTGGATTGTAAATTCATAGATATTTTTCTGTTATCAGAAAGATTATTTTTTGTAGACAATGGCTTTCTAGCAGACTACTAGTAATCATTCGAAAATATAAAACCCAAAATTCTCAACACTGACACTGTGCATCTTTTAAGTGTAACCTTTTTACTGCCTTGCAGCAACGAGAAACGAATTGAGTTTCACATTCAGTGCGTTTTGGCATATATTTCCTTAAACAGAGCTTCTTTAGACTTTTGAGACTTTCTTGTTGTGCCAAATTGCGTAGAAATTAAGTTTCACACACTGTACACATTTCTGGTTGCTTGGTTTCTGGCTGGCTTATAACAGTCGCGCCGCGCGATTTTATATGTAGGCACTTTTTGTCATCATATATGGAGTTTTTCCTCCAATTTGAATATTACTTTAGATAAAACATATGATTTTGATACTCGAAGATTTCATCTAGCTGTTCATATACTTTTCGTACATAAGCTTAGGCTTATTTGCGTGTTTATTTGGCAGCTTGAAAATAAAATAAAAAGTTTGAGCTCATATAGCGATAGAATAAACTTTCTTAGCGATTGCAATACAAAAGACTTAATGTCTACTAGTCGGAAAAAAACCTTCAAATAAATAACGAAATTACGCGCGATAACGCGCACCGTGTGTGAAACGCAATTTCATTTTCACTGATACAGCATTACGAAAAGGCCTTTTTGGAAAACGAGTATCTCTTCCTAATGATACAGATTTCAGCTTTCGAATGATTACTTTAAGTTTAGCGGAAAGTCTTCATACAGCGAAAAAGGCTTGTTCGAAACAAGCTTTTCGGTAACAGAAAAGTACGGTTTTTCGCACTGTGAATTCCCTTAGATGGAAGAAAATCGGGTATTTTCCCGTTAGACGGCGACAAATCAATATGCGACCCCATTCGCTAGACAAGGACTTTTCATAAGAGTGTTAGTAATTATTCGGAAAGCTTTTCTCGCAAGGCGGAGCTCTCTCTCTAATCGTTAGTAATCATCAGATAGCGTAGGATTCGAAGAGTCCAACGCTGTGCTTATTTTCTGGAGAGACTGCTTCTCTGCAGTGCAGTAGGGACAATAAGATCATCTTAACATGTGCGAGCATGGGTATTTTGGCTATTCTGCGAAGTGGAGGTGGGGCCAAGGCGGATACTGCGATTCCGGTATGGCCGTTGATCGATATTTCCTTCGGCGGGTCATGTGTAAATGCGGTTTTTGTTATTCAATCAGAAATTGTTTCTTCGCTTTCAAAGAAACTCTGGATTGAAGGTCCGCTCTTACATTGAAAGATTCTCTTTATACGTTCATGTGATTTTCGTGCTTCCAGCGAAGTAATAGTAGAATTGCCCAGCCGATTTGAAACAATTTTCTTTTGGATTTTACGGCGCTACAAAAGGGTGCTTTAAAAGAAACAGCCACGTGACGCGCTAACGAGAGATTTGGGCTTTCGAGTGATGACTAATGAAAGTTCTTGTCCATCGAATTGGGTCGAATGTATATTTGTCGTCGTCTAACGGAAAAGAACCGAAAATAGGTATGGAAACCATATTCTTTAGGTTCGTCAAACCACTAGTGTAGTAAGTCGAGTAGGTCGCTGCCGAAGTCTAAGCCCTGAACCTAATCAGACTGATGAAGGCCAGCCCAAAACGGTGAGTGATTGACCAGAGTTCTTTTACTTAATTTCTTCTTAGGAAGCGATATGATGTATTGACTGCAAATTCAATAGTGATGAGTGGTGTGCAAAACTTTGGACCTCGTGCGGGAGTTGAACCCCATCTCACTCATAACTGGTGGCATACTAAGCATTCTGCTAGCGGTGCTCCTGGTCTACTATTGCTCTTTCAGCGATATAAGGTATAACTAAATTCAATGACGATAGTGCTCACTAGGTCATACCGTTGATCATTGGTTGCTGATAGGGTTGTTGTATCGATGTCGTGTATCCCGAGAGTTAAACAAGTGTCTGGGTTGTGCAGTGGTTCGCTTGCGCCTTGGGAAATGGTAAGACGAGACTTCATCTTTTGCCCGAGTATAATTCGAAGTTTTGCACATCACTGGACATTTTTGGTTAGTAATTGAGTTTTTTGCACTCTGGACTTCGTTCTTGTTTTGTCCAAACTTCTAGCCGTAGTTGCTCCAGGTCGATACTCAAGAAATTGAGACATTTAATCCAATGGTGTCGGTCCAAGTTGAGGATGAAAAACTTGAGGGAAATGGGAAACCGCCGGCTACCACTGAGGCTGTTGAGTGCAACAATGTTTGCTCCCTGAATGAAAACACCTCAGCTGGTCAAGATTCCGCCACAAGACCGTTCAAGTACCGTAGAATTCGACGTTCTGTAACTCGTTCAGAAGAAGATGACCGGCAACCGTGTGTGTCTTCATCGCGGGTAATTTCGTCTTAATCTGTTTTTTTTTTGTTTTAGCTTGATTTACTTTGATTCTTGAGAAGTAAGAACACGTGTGGCACAGAGGTTAGAGATGCTCTGCGACAAAGGCGCTTGATTGTTCGATCGTCTATAGTTCGATACCTCGCTCAAGGCTAACCAAGACTTCGATCCATATGGGATTCGTTGGATGTGATACGGCGGCAAGCCATCAAGAGTCATTATAAACTCCAGAAATGCATTCGATGACCTCGAACGATGCTAGATGAAGACGAAAGCATAGCGCATCCGTCAGGGAATGATTGTCGCCGAGAGCTCTAATCTTTTTTGAGAAATTAGTCCTGTACTATACTGTCTTATGTATCTTTCTCTATTGTTCTCTACTATACTCTACTGTTACTATGTGTCGTAGCATTCTTATTCGAATGAATGTCGACTAAAAGCGGTTTTTTTTCCAGGAACGTGTAAAGCGGAAAACCCCAGCTCGTGAAAGAGATGCCACGTCACATGTTGAGCACGAGGTTCCGTTCTTTTCAAAAATCATCATTTAATCCGTATTTCAAACTACGTGTATATATCTTGTGGCAGTCGTAAGACTAATCAGTCACAGTTGAATCTTAAGCTGAATAGGTTTTACTAGCGAGAGCGTAAAAATTATGATTTTCTAGATACTCGTGAAGTCGAATGAATCTTCCGAACACGTGACGTGTCCTTCAGAAGAAACGAGTGCACTTCCGCCAACGATTTGTGAAGATTCGATTATGAAGGACGTCACATCGGTATGTTTTGGTGTTTTCGTCTTCACAGATCGGTTCCTCAGTGAAAGCGCAGAAGTAATTTTCTTCGTGTCTGTTACGGTCATAGCCGGAGATCAAAGCCTTCAAATGTTTCTTAACTCTCCCATGGGAAATTCTTGCTCAGGAATTAGGTCGAAAATTCATTCATATGTTTCCTAACAACCGGTAACTACCAGAAAAGCTTCGTCCATCGAACAAAATATATCCGAAGAGCTAAGGGTTCAAATTATCCTTACCGTTCGCCAAGGGTTAAAGTGTTGTGAATTTATCGGTTGGAATAGAAGTGGTCCAAATGTGCCTATCTATCGCTGAACACAACTCCCTATTCACTCAATGATTGCTTTTCCTCACATCCCTCAAGTGCACATTTTGAATGTCAAATTCATCGAGCGACTAAGATTTGACAATTACAAAGTGCAAAATCGTTCCTAAACTCTATCGGTTACTCTCTCAAAAGCAGATCAGCAAGAGAGCGTTCTAGGAGTATTAATTTTTATCCTCAAGGTGATATAACCCCATGAAGTGACGTCATATCTCAGTCACTCATTGCAATGGCTGCGTCGCCTCTTGTGGGAAAGCGGACGCAGAGAACTAGGTATGCATGCATAGACGTGCAGATGCCGTATTTTGTGACTACCCCGCCTGCGATGGCGCGACGCCGCCTGCATATCAACACTTGACCTCATAGGAGTAACAGGGCTTTCCTAGTAGTCTATTAAGTTCTCAGACCCATAAATATTTCACATTTGGGACCGTTATTCACTATTGCGAAAAAAGAAACCAGTATCGAGCGGTTAGGTGTACGAATACGTGGGAGATGGGATTGAAATCGAAAATTTTCCGTTATTTACCCCTAGTTCGAGCTCTTAATAAAAAAAAAAGTATTTTTGGTTCTTTCCAAAATCTGAGTAGTCGTTTGATAGCCCAAATCTCGAAAATTTGGAATATGTGCTTCATTTCGTAAATGACCTCTTTGGTTCGCTGTAACAGCAAAAATAATGTTTCTCATTGTAAAATTTCTTTGTGAACAGAAATTTTCGTTTGCACTTTATCACCCCTTCGATAGCTCAAATGTCGAAAACTTTAGTGATGTATTTAAGTTTTCTAAAAAGAACTTCTTTATGTGCTGTAGCAATATCAAAAAAGATTGAGTTTTACAAATTTGGCACCGGAGAAAATGCGGTAGCTTAATGGCGATGTTGCGAAATTGTATCCGAATTACAGGCAGATGACGAAGGTTTGGTGTCCATGTGACTGCGCCCGATACTCAACTTTCTTTTGGCTGCTACAGCGCTATAAGAAGTCCTTTTCTAGGGGCAAATGCATCATTGAAATGTTCGAGATTTGAGCTATCGAACGGTTACTATGGCTCTGAAGGAAGAACTTCACTCAGCGAGAAGTATTTGAATGAAATAAAGGGTGAATTATAAGGCTCTCGGCAATGATCAATCCCTGAGGGATGCGCCATGCATTCGTCTTCAATTTTTAACTTTCGTTTAAGGTCATTCAATGCATCTCTGGTCTTTACAATGACTCGCGGTGGCCTCTCGCTGGACCGAGTCACTGCTGCTTATCCTCCCAGACAAGTCTGAGACCAGTTCGGTATTAGTATACCGACTCCGGAGGGATGGAGATCGAACCAATGACCTCGTGTGCGATGTTGAACACCTTAAACCACTGGGCCACATGCGCCCATTCTGAATGAAACACATTATTTTGGCTTTTACAGTGCAATAATATAGTGAATTTGAAAATAGAAACACCATTGAAATTTTCATCAAACAAGCTGTTCCAAGATTAAGGCGTTTTCCAAATTTTTCGAGATTTAAGCTATCGAGAACTTAAACAACCAAAAAAAATGCGTTTTTCCTAAGGGATTGAACTGGTGGTGGATAACAGAGGTGGTCCCTGAAATCACAGAACGATCAGTTTCGTGTTAATGAACGAGGTAAATGGATTCTACATTCACATAGACTCTCATCTGTAATTTATTTAACGTCAAATTTCTTGAGTGCTTATAGAAATTTGCATATCTGCCAAGGCCGCGCTTGGCGTAATGGTTAGAGCTGCTCTGCAACAAGCACATGTAGTCGACCATTCGATGGTCGATAATTTGATCCCGCTGCGCTCAAGGCTCACTGAGCCCTCCATCTGTCCGATATCGCCGAATTGGTACCAAATTTGCCTGGAAGGATAACACCACAGACTTGACACATCGTTGGGACATCGCGCAAATCATTGTAAAGGCTAGAGATCAATTTTGATCGCCACAAACGATGCCACGAATAGAGCCAAATTCATGACGCATCTCTCAGGCTTTGATCAACACCGAGGGCTTTATTTTGAAATTCTGTCTTTCGGCATAGTCATGTTACTGTCTCAAGGACTGTCCTGTTACTCCATTGTAAAAAGTTATCGATACCATTGATGCATGATTTCCCACAGCACTGAAAGTTTTTGTTGTCCTGCGTAGCCCAAATCTTTGGCTGATTGTTACTTATTCCTGCGCATACTTGAGAGCATTCTAAGCCTCTTCCACTTCCGTTTCCTCCTCCTTCATCTTCTATCTTCTTCTATTCACCATAATTTTTCTTTTCATAAAGGCGATATCAGACAATAATTTTCTTGCATTTGAAGCTAAAATACTCAGGGGCAACTGATTAGTTATCATTTAAGGGTGTCACTGACTCGCTTACTGTCACAAATGTACGCTCAAGGTCCTCTCGCTTAAGGAAAAGACCCGATTGGACGGACAACGAGGACTTCGACATTGTTGAAGATCGCAAGGTAAGTTTTCTACTGAAAATTTTGGCATTTTTCAACGAGATGGAGATAACGAGAGTTGTGCTGCATTAGTGAGAATAATGTAGGCGTAGATCGAGTGATTAGTGATAATCGGTGGGTGATTGATTCCCAACACCATACGACATTGAATCAAAGAACGTTCTAGGGGAAGCCCCATCGTGGCCATCCTCGAGAATCCAAGTAGATTTCCGCACGATCAGTATTCTACGATGTTCATGAAGAAGACCAAATTCTCAAGCACGCGATGAATACGAGGGCGCGAGTCGAATGCTAAGAGGCGAAGTCGCAGTGTAAAATGTGTAAAAGGGTCTTATACATATCAGAAATAAAGTATAAATTAGAATAAGCATCTATACCTTACGTCATAGCTTAGAGATTTTCTATGCGCAGTGCAGATTGTCGGGAGTTCTCAACTTGTCAGAATTATGGGACGGGTCTCTGTGATTAAAAGGACTGCAAACTTCTCAAAGACTATTAATTGGTGTATAATAGGTGATAGACACCGTCCTATCCACATTTTCACTTACTGATTTCTACTGTTGAGTTCAAAAGGTTGGTAGATGTCATCATATACCGCATTAAACATTATTTTTGCAACCTCTTGAGAGTCTGAACGTTTGAAATACCGATTTTCGCTAAAGAATAGTTCACTGTCATAAAAAATTCTGCCATTTTCCTGTTGGTATCAATAATTTCGCTGGGTATTCTTAATAGTGTTTGACTTTGCAGTGTCGTCGCGATGGCGCTAGTGATTCCTCGATTATACCCGTTTTCAATCAAGTAGATTCCACGTCGTCGAATTCACAGTAAGTTCTTTTAGTGTTCTGAAGTAGAGTAAGTTTTGCCTTAGTGTTCATTGTAGGTCTTATCCTTTTCTTTGAATAAAACTTACAAAATTTTGACGAGGTGGGTATTTTTCTCCTCATTTTCGATGGTTCACGCTTCGGCGACGTTGTTTTCTCCACAGCCATTGAGCTACTTAGAATGAAAAGGCCTCGATGTGTTTTGTCACTCTGTGAAAAAATTTATGGTTCATATGGGTGTGGTCTTTTTTTTTCGTCCTATTTTTGACAATGTGTCACAACATACCGATGACTTCTTTCACTCAAGAAGCCTAGCGGCTCTGACGGCGACGAATTCTCCGAAATGTTAGCCATGCTGCAGAGTGCAGGATTACAGTTCTACACTAAGACAGTTTGTAAGATAGAGCCGTGGCATCCGCGGTGTAGCGGTTGAACGAGGCTCCGGTATGCTTGGAATGCGAATTCAATTTCCAGCTGATGTGAAATGCTCTGCATACTACTCTTCATTCTAAGATGTGAATTACTAACATCATACCTTGTGAAGTAGTGCAAAATTCTTCAGTCTATATGTGCTCTCTCATATCTGTGTTTTCTTTCTGATCTACGGATTATGAGACCTTGCGGAAGATTTCTAATCTTCAATCGCATAGACACTTTATAAACGTTGTGCGTTTTTATTTTTTCGCCGATTAATCGGCCATAGTATACATGCACATGTGTACGTATACATATATCTATTCATGGTGTACATGTTTAGACATGTAAGCACATGCGTACATATACGTAAAAATGTACGTGTGCATGCGTATATTCATTATGCATTTGTATGTACATATATACATATGTATACATGTACATGTATGTACACATATATGTATATAAAATTTTACACGTTTACATAATATATGCATAGTTATATATAAGTGTTTACATATACATGCATGTATATTCACGCATATTTACATTTGGTGGACAGCTTCTGTCTTCCTTCAAATTATATAGTTAATTACCTTTTTCGTCTTTTCTGTCACTTGGATCCATTTATTGATGAATCTGAATGATGTTTTGAAATTTATTGTGTTTTTTAAGCACCTCCAAAATCTGGTCGTCATCGGCCAGCCAATGTAGTTCATCGGATTTTACAAATCGAACTCAGTATTTTCCTCTACTCCTGGTTTTTCTTTGTTAGCCAAGTACAAGATTCTTATCATACAATCCATTCTGAAAGCTGGTGTTGAAGCTCTTCTTCTTCGAAGCCTGGAGGTGGGTTGCCTACAACTCAGTCAGCTACACTTATCCATTATACAAACAAAAGTAATCAATAAGGGAAGCGTATTCACAGTCCATGTGACCTCATCTTGGTTAGTCTCCACGGAAATTTCAGGGGTCAGTCATAAAAAACGATGAGTGTGTTGAAGAGTTGTTTTGCTTTAGATGCAATTGGAATGTAGGTTTTGTAATTTTGTTCTTTTTGAGAAGTGGAAATGTTTCGCTGACTGGCTTGTAGGAGTCTATTTTTCAAGCTTTAGAAGAGACGAAACGACCGAAACTTCAACTGTCAGACTGAACTGAATCACAAACCTCGCCCGTTGCTTTCAAAATCGTTCCGAAAAAAATAATTTGTTGCTACCGAACCACTATTTGGAGTGAATATATCTATAAATATTCGTTGGAACTGGGTATATCTTCCATCATCTGTTCTGTCGAATGCTTAGGCGATAGGCTTGCCAATAGATTTTTATGGGCTTAATGAAGTTCTTCAAATGGTCTTCTACTGATATTCAGTTGACAGGCTCCCTCCAGTTTTTGGTAGTGTCAAAGTTTTCTTTAAGAAATAACTCTTGGATTGAAGTATTAGACTATATAGTCTTAGTGTCGTTCGGCGCTAGATCTTCTATAAAGGAAGGTTGAGTGTGTATAGCAGTACAGCGTCAGAAATTAAGTTTATGTTAGCAAAAACCTCATTTGACTTACGCGAGTTGTTTAGCTTATTAAGTTGTTGAGTCGATGTTATCTTGCTTAAGGACAATCGTTTTACTCGACGAAAAAGATGTCTGCTCACAGGAACTATTGACTGATTGTGCCATTTTTGACAACAGACTTCTACTGTGATTGTCTCATAAATTTATAGCTATACTTACGTCCAGATCTTCATCAGATGCTGTAGCTTGTTCCAAATGATAGCGATATATTGAGCTAAACTCCCACATCCACTCCCACAAATGTCGGAGATTTTTCGATTTCTAACCAAGATTTGTTATCTAAGACCGCAGAACCACTCCTATTTCCGTATGGATAACGGTTTATGGAAGATGCTGCCGTGAAATATAATAACTGGATCACATGCAGTCCCCATATCTGTCGATGTTCCCTTCTAACCAAGATCAGAACGGTTTCTGGTGCAATGCTGAAAACAGCAGCCTCTTCCTGACAGTGTTAATCCACGTCTTTTTCTTCGACATTGTCAGGATGGCTCGACGTCATGAATCAAGAATGACCCATCATATTCGTTTTCGTTTTGTCGATTTCGTGTTTTCGCCCATGTACTTTCGTCCGTTGGGCATGGAGACGTCTACACCTACCATTCTGTCGATCTCAAGTCGTTTCCAATCGCCAGTAAGGCCATCAACCCCTGTCGGGATGAGATGCATTTGTCGCAGCTGCGTCTTGCGACTTGAGCGCGATTGCAATGTGCAGAAGTCTTCAATGTCAACATCTGATGAAGTTGTTCATATTGAGCAAGCAAATCATATTATTTGGGGTAAAGCTGATATGGATACTCTACTATCACACATGGTAATTTTAATGACTGAAGCCATAAGAGAGGCAGTATTAATCAGTGCTGTAAAAAATCACGACCTTGTTTTTTATTTCAAGAGATACTGTGCCATACAGCTTATGAAAAAATTGCGCAGTTTGTTCAGCCTTATCTGCTGTCAAACTGCATGAATCGAAAAAAAGTTCAGACCAAGTTTCTTTCAGAAACGTGTCTACTCGTGCGCGTACCACAACCGCAAATTCAGTGGATCATGCAGATGCTCCCTCAAGACGACTCAAACAAGACGTAAACGCTCTTAGCGATGACACC
>JAHQIW010006911.1:0-51360 GCA_019055375.1 Parelaphostrongylus tenuis | reverse complement strand
TTTGCTTTTCATTCCCTATCCACTGCCTGAGAACGCACCCACGTGCCCTCGCTACTAACCGAGCGGTGATCCCTCAAAGAGGGAGGTTCGTGGACTGGCTAATATATAATCTACAAGAAATCCAACTTTACTACCTTTATGCAGTGCTAGTAATTCCAATAAATAGGTTCTCAATAGTGTCCTACTTTTAAACAGTTTTCTGTGGCAAAGTAAAAGGTGTCTTCGTATTGCTCATTTCTTTTCCAGTAATGATGGAGAACGAACGGAAGTGCATTATCGTCGAAAACACAGTAACGGGACTTTGCACCGGATTGATGGGACTGGGAGCAGCAATGCCATGCATGCCAAACCAGATGGTAGCAGTAACTCCTGTTGCTGACCATTACACATCAATTTCAGGAAGTCTATCGGTTTGATTAACTTTTTTTATAGAGCCTTTTTATAAAAGAAAAAAAATCTGTCCAGACGACAAACGTCATCATGGCAAATTGGACGAGGATGATGTGGCAAAGTGTACTGAGCAGGGCTGTTCGTATGTTGGCATCAGGACCGTTTGCATCGCATTTCGTCTCGGCAACTGGCACTGTCGGCGGAAACTAAGAATGAATTGTGATATGTTTGAGCCAATTAATTCTCATTCAAGCGATATTTATTTTACCATTACAGCAGTAATAAAACTTGAAAATCACTTGGGTGCTGATTCGCCAAAGTAATGGAGTTATTGCGTTGAACTGTGTAGTGAGATGAAGTTGGATCTGACGTCTTCTCTAGAAGAGTAAGTGGGAGATCCTCAAACAAAACGTTACAGGGAAGCACTTGTATTGTGCTTGTAGTTCGAAGAAAAAACTCACATCATCATTTTACTTTCGGTCGGAAAAAGTTTGGCTAGGAAAGGACTGCAAGTATCGAACCGACAAAGGTTTTGGATTTTTCAAGTATTCATGCCCTGAGCACTGTTCAATTATCAGGAGCAAGTGTGTAGTTGTGTAAAAAATGTTCCCCATAATCGCTGTGAAAATCGATCAGAAGAAATGAAATTGCAAAAACATTTGATTTTAGTAAATTGGCAAAATTTTATGAAGCTATAGCATATGGCACGATAAAACTTGAATTTGATGAATGAGGAACTTTAGTTTTCCAAAGCGCTTTGATCAGTCCCGTCAAATTATTGTAGTTTTATGAGTTGTAGCCTAGCTCCTTAGACAATGTTGGAGCGTTTTTGAGCTAAAAAAGTATTTTATACATCAATCTGAAAATCGAATAAACCGACAGTGTGCTAGCTGTTATAGCATTTCGTTATGAAAGGAGGAAAAAGTACTGAGGCAAAATTGCATTTTATAAATTGAAAACATAGTAAGTAATATCATAACACTTGGCGAAATAAGCAGTGGAAAATACTATAATTTCGAAGTATTATATATAAACAATAGCTTTCAGCTCAACGTGATTTATAAAGCGAAATCGCATATCCGACCAAACCTGTTAAAGGTTGGTGGCTGATAACTAACATAGAGATGTTGAAGAAATGAGTGGTCGGGTAAATGTGCCTCGGTGGTGTAGTGGTTAGAGCCACGCGTACCCGGACAGGATGAAACGGGTTCGATTCCCGGCCTGATGGCCGTGTTTTTGCTCACCATTCAATTCTCTAAGTTAAGAAAACATAGCTTCTGAAAAAAAATTTTGTGCAGCTGACAATGTTCAAAATCACTTCAACAATAACTTCGCTCGCTTCCTTGATCCTGGGCGACACCTCAGTACTTCAGCGTTGGGAAGGTCGATTACGAAGAGACTGCCTAAAATTATGGTTTCAAACGACTTTGCTTCCAAAATCGCAGTGAACAACGTTTCGTGCGTCTTCATGCAAGAAAAGTAATGCAGAGCCAATCTCGTCCTTTGTTCTTTTAGGCGAGCTTTTCTTCGAGGTCGAGGACAATCTTTCATTGATCTTCGCTTGGTACCTTCCACATCTCACTGAGTACAGCCAGTCATTTAGTCGCTCCTCAGTGTCGTGCGCTCCTCCATGCATCCTTGATTTCAAAGAATTAGGTCTGATACTAAATGGAAATTTATCCAATAGAAGATGAAAAATGACCGACTAACTACATAAAGAAGGCTTATTTTCTTTTAGTTTCACCCACCAGTTTTCCTTTTTGTTGATTAAGTGGTCTGAAATGAATAACAACTCTTCACGGTTCCAGAGACGTGCACAAGACAAAGATTCAGGACAAAATAAGTTGTACACTAAATAATCAGTTTAGAGAGGTTTTATAAACGCAGAAAACTAAACTGACACAATAAGAAACAAAAATAAAACGACTACACTAAGCCCATTAAGGTCGACAGTAGTGAAGAATAAGAATCTACGGAGCGACAGCTGACAGCCATGCCAAAAAAATTCACTTCTTCTTGCATTTCACTGCTTTTTTTTTATATAACTTTTTCCTTTACACCCGACTTGCAAACCGTATATAGGCAGGAGCTATTGAAAAAAGTTGCGAAGAAAAGCCGCTTGAAATGACATGAGTCGAAATAGGTCTAAGCATTATTAGAACAGGTAAAGCTCCGCATTCCGTGAAGTCGAGATCAGAGCTAAGATGTATTTCCAAATATTTGCCACTTCGAACTCTCTTTGCAATTCCAAGATGGTGAGAAGTGTGACACATAAACATTATCTAAAAAAGCGGCTGAAGAAAAAATTGTGGATGGCGATAATATCTTTGATGATTCGGGCAACAGAGTTGTCGTTTGGACCGTTCTCTTCGCAGTTTGATGGATCAAACATATAACATGAATTCTTTCATTACAGCGTGAATGTGGGAAGTCAAGGCCACGTTTATCTCACGGATCTATGCTCAGGAGTTTGACATATTCTTTTTCAGGATCATGTGTCAAGTTTGGCAATTTTGTCTTTTTCAGAGAGGACTAGTTGCACTAATATAACTTCATTTCTCGTTTTTCAGCTGGGAGGTCCCAATTCTAATAGAAATATAATTCAAAGCGCAAGCAAAAGCTTACTTATCAGGAGCTTACCAGCGTTTGAATCTCAGATGCGACAAAATCATCCATGCGTTGTTCCACCATATACAATCGACTGTATCTAAACTATCCTTGCCTAATCACAAATTTTTTTACCATTTAGCAATACCACAAGGTTGTCCAATGAGATTTATTCCACTAAAGTTCTGACGCCTTCATGTTCCTCGGAGCTTATCAAAATCAAAAAAACCCTCATTCAGCTATGTTCTTGTATAGAGGATGGATTTATATGCTAACTAAAGTTAAAAAGAATAAAGCTATTGGAGTCGATCAATCCCTGAGGGATGCGCCACGCATTCGTGTTCAACTATCTGCTGATAATAAGAAAGCTCGGCTGTTTTCAAACCTTGGCATGAGCAATGAAAGCGCAAAGAAATTCGATGGTTAATATGTCGTTGAGCCCGCCTACCCTCGGAGCCTTCTTGACGAATATATATGAGAAGCCATCGGTGTTATGTGACACACTGCGCGAGATCTTTTTTTGCGGGTCCACAAACGTTAGTCATCAAATTTTGAAAAAGTTTTACCAACCTTGTGCAAGTTTGGATTATGCGGAAGCAAACTAAGTTATTTTTAGTAAAAGCAACCCCCTTTTAAGTCCTTTTTCATAACGTTTAACCATTTACTGACACAGACAATCCCATTTATTGACGGAAAAAGTATGATATCATTAGAAAACTACCACATCAGCCTTAGAGGCAGGCGTCGGAAGCCTCTATTCGTGGCCGTCCGAGCCGCCCGCCAGCCAAAAATGGGGCCGCCTGCAATGGGATTTGCATATTATTTGTGCACAGATATGATTACCTGTTCACTTTGAACACTTGGAATTTTTTTTCCATTATTTCCTCTCACGAGTATCGTTTATTCTCACGTGTATTAGTTCTATATTTGGCTGCTTGTCAAAGTAAAATATTCTGAATGGTTTTTTTAGCTGACTGATGAGCGTCCGCTCGGTACTTGGTAGATCATTTGAAGTTTGATATTATAGCCGAATTCATTCATAATAAACAATTGCGATGAAAACTTTGACTGAGTCAAAAGTGGTTCTTTATTGTTTCAAGGGTCCAAGATAAATATTTGCCTTCGCTTGCTGGACGGGAACTATTAATAGGGATATTAGCAATCATTCGAAAGCTTGAATATGTGGCTATAATCGTATCTGGCCGTTTGAAGAAAGGACCTTTTTACACTCTGTAGAATCTAGAATAAATTATGCTCCCACCCAGGGCATATTTGAGGCCGGACAGAGCTCTCTTTTTAGACTATTAGTAATTATTCGATAGTGTAAGATTCTTTGATTCCAATGCTGTGCTTATTCTTTGAGGGGAAAACGGTTTCACTGCAATCCCGCAGGGGAAAAATAAGTTTTAATGGCGCGTATACGAATAAGTGGCCTTTGGTCATTCCACAGGCTGATGCTGAAGCAGGTAAGGTGGGCTGAGCGCATGACTGGTCGAAAAACGGGATCGAGAATATGCGAATTTGATCTTATTTTTTCAATTAGGCGTTGCTTTTCATCTTCAAAAAAAAACTGTAAACAAAACATACGACTCTGCTACAAAAAGACTTTGAATACTTTCATTCTGTCATGAATATGAATAAATCAACCATCGTTCTATCTATATACTATACATTACTCTGAAAACTCCAAACAATATGACGACAGCAAAACGTTTGCCATACTGATTGAGTATTTAGAGGTTGGAAAGTCGGCTTTTGGTATTAGCACAATGACTAGTAGGGGTCGGCAACAGAATTACTCTAGCCATTTCTCATCCCGTCGAAACGATGATTCTAAAACTGTAGAGCATGAATCCAATATTGTTCAACATAGAACATCCAAAAACATCTCTTTTATGACTATTCGGCCACACATGAAGCAACTGTTGCTGTAAGGTCAAGTTTATTCATACTTTTACTTGGCGAAAAGACTTTCACAAGCGTAACAGTGTCGAATATGCTTCCAAAAAAACTGAAATGAACTCGGGGGTTCTTTCTGATTAAGAGAAAACCGATGAAAAACCGACCGCATTCGCTGGAGAGGAACTTTCCATAGGAGTGCTAACAACGAGTGCTGAGACTTGATGTTACAGCTTCAAGTCGCCTGCCTTCCAAAGATCCAATTATAACACTGTGGCACTCACATCGAAAATATTTTTCACACTCGCCTTTCGTCTTCATTTTTTATCATGTAAATGATTCGCTTAAAGCCGAAAAGCACATCAATGTGCAGAGAAATTTTCGTAGTATCTTGATAAATTGTTTTATCTGGAATTTCTTTTGAAGCGAGGAAAAAATCCTAATTGAGTAACAATGCATCGATCGTCCCGCCTCTCCTCGCTCTACCACGCCTTTGCCACGGCGGTTGCCTTGCCGAATAGCCGGTAAACAACGTTTGCAAGAATTTAAGACTCGATTTTTCTACCCTGCTGAACCGCATTTGCAGAAAATAGACACATTGCTGTTGTTCTGTTTCACAGAACAGCACCCGGTCCGGACAGGACTAGACAAGAACACCTGAAGAGCCTGCCGCCAGTTCTCATCAACACCCTGGCTCGGCTCTTCACTCGCTACCTGTCAGAATGCAAGGTCCCTTCAATGGAAAACCAGCAAGACCGTATTGTTGTTCAAAGAGGGAGACCTTCACGACATAGGCAATTATCGCCCAGTCTGCTTGCTGTCCGCTGTCATAAACTCTTCTACTCGAGTCATCCTGAACAGGATGACAGAACACTGGACGAAGGACAGCCATGCGAACAAGCAGGGTTTCAGAAAAGGATGTAGTACCGTAAGCCACATTCACACGATTACAAGACTCATTGAAGCTTCACGAGAATACAAACAACCACTCTGTCTCACTTTCATCGATCTGAAGAAAGCCTTTGATTCAGTGGGAACAGAAGCGGTTATAGAGGATCTGGATAACCAGGGCGTCCCTACTCGGTACATAATGATTCTTCGTGAGCTTCATAAAGATTTCACGACCAAAATATCTTCATTCTACAACAAAATCACCATTAACGTAAGAAGAGGGGTTCGACAAGGCGATACAATTTAGCCAAAACTATTCACTGCCACCCTACAAAACGTCATGCGAACGTTAGAATTGGACGAGATGGGAGTGAAAATTGACGGCCGACAATTAAAACATCTTCGCTTTGCTGACGACATCGTTCTCATAAAGCCAAACATCAGCCAAGCAGAACGAATGTCGACTGATTTCGATAACGCCTGTGGAAAGATCGGTCTTCAACTGAATCTAACGAAAACAATGTTCATGAGGAACGGATGGGTTTCTAATGCCCCATTCACGCTCAACGGAACGACAATTTCCGAATGCTCCAGTTACGTCGATCTAGGTCGTGAAATCAACATGATGAACGGCCTAACTCCAGAGTTGAGCAGGAGGAAACCAACGGCTTGAGGAACGTTTAAGGCGTCGAAGATGTGGTGAGGAGGACAAAAAACACCCCACTCCGTGCCCACCCTTTCGACTCGACAATCATCCTTGCCCTAACATATGCAGCAGAAACCTGGTCACTATGTAAGCAGGATAAAAAATCACTTGGCGTTATCGAACGCGCAGTCGAAAGGTCGATGCTAGGAGTATCCCGTATCTCGCAAATGAAAGAAAGGATCCGAAGTTTCCACCTATGTCAACGATCGAAAATCAGAGACGCCGTTCTACACGCCAGGATATCAATGATAAGGTGGCCGGGCACGTGATGCGCTTCAACGACAACTGATGGGCGAGAGCCAAAGACTGGATTCCTCGGGACGTCAAGCGCTCTAAAGGAGGACCACTGACCCGGTGGTCCGATTACTTCACGAACGAGATAGAAGAAATATATGATGCGCAGCGAATCCCTAGAGCAAGGAGGACCCACTGGGCTACTCTTGCACGCGATCTGGAAAAATGAGAGAGTTGCTGGTACCCGCTCGAGTCACTCGACGATCAACGGGACGACAGGTGATACAGGTGAAGTACATCGCTAGAGGAAACATTACGCTATAAGACAAATACTAATAGTCTCAACAAAGAGTTCTGTCCTGTGAGACTTACACGCAAATTAAAAATCAGGGCACGTTAAAATATCAAAAGAATTTTCAAAAAGGAAAGCATTTCAAGTTTTTTAGAGCTTGCGCTATAGTTTCAATATTAGCACTCTGAGGAAGGAGTTTTGTCTAGCTAAATTTAAGCGAGATAAAAGAAAGAGCACGTGTTTGTTGAAGCATGTTTTTGTTTTGAATGTTACAGCGTTATAAAGTAGTGTTTTGAAAAATTGGTAATGCAGAATTGTAGCCAAAAGTCTCATCTTTCAAATGTTACTAATTTATCCATAAGAATTTCCTCTTCAGCGAGATAGATCGAATTTTTTAATTGTTTCTTCGTAATCAGAAAGAGCCGAGCTTTTACTTCAAAAAAGTATGTAATTTGCAAATTGTTGCCGAAAACTATAACATCAAATGGACTCGGTTTGGTCTAAAGTCAATAAACGGAACCAGTCTTCAAAAAAAAGTTTTGTAATGTTTTAAGGTCTAAAATAGAAATATGTTCCACAGGCGCACATTTCTTGACGAGTAGAGCTTTCTTAAAGGTGATGTGGTTATCTTACTAGAAAGGCCGTTTCTCTGCAGTGCAGCAGGGAAAATATGATCGAATTTGCATCCCCGAACGTCCCCGAACCCCCTTCGGTCGATTAATAAGCCACGTGGTGAGACGGCAAGATGGGCTGATCCATGGGCGATTTAAGCATATCAGCGTGTACAGAAATTTTCGTAGAATTTGAATGTCTTCAGGTCATTGTTGAGAGCAAAGAGAACATTCTGACCTTGCTAATTCCATCAAAATGATCATAATGGTAATAGATTTATCTGTATTCATGACATAAAAAAAGTATTCAAACTTTTTTTTTGGCAGAGTCATGCGTTTTTCCTGTGATTTTTTTTTGCCTGTTTTTCTTCGTCAACAATGATTCCACAGTCATAGTAAACGTTGTCAATGATAATGTATGTTAAAGCTTACCAAACGCGATTTCTCTATCTTAAAAACTTGCTGCAAAGAATGTTTCACAGTGAGTCGTGCTTCTTTCTTGTCAATCGAAGTATTCTTTCGCGCATTTTTCCTAAAAGTATTCTCGCAACTACATCGTTTTCCTGACTGTGAATGCTTTTGCTTTGAGAATGTCACGGATTTATGCCGATAGAAGTAACAAATCAGATGGTGGGAGTCAATGTTGAGCTGTGCTACCTAGACATACGATTCATTCGCTAAAATTTCTCTCAAGTAATTCCTTTCATGTGTTTTATGTTCATTGGGAATTTGGCATCCACTTCTTCGCACTGACTGATTCGCAATGCTTGGAAGCAACAAAACTTGTCATACAGTTGTATCGACCAATTCGGTTTGAACTGACGTGTTGAGGAGACAGTACGGCGCTTGGAAAGCTCAAAGAACTCAAAGGCGATGCCACCAATGTACAGGGACACAGTCCCAAGTCTGTTCTTTTCTTGTAAATGATTTCCTGCCAAGAAGAGAATTTGTTTATATGTCTTACGATACTTGCATAGAATTTCATGAACTATGATATGATACTCTTATGAACAAGGTGAGACTTCTAACCAATTATATTATAATATCACTGTTTGCCACAATCTCGGCAGTGTTTGGATGTGGAGCGATGCCAGCAGATCAGTAATGAACAGAATACTGTTTTGATACTGCAGATATTCCCAATCTTCAGTGGACGTCTATGAATCCTCGTCGAAAAAAAGTCCGGTATTTCATCAATACTTAAGAACTGTCGACTAATCATTTCAATGAAAAGATTTAGAGTTTCAAAGGAGATAGTTTACCCAAAAAAGATCATTCGAAGTCAAGTCACAGACACGAAGATCAAAGGAAAAGAAAAGAATAATCGAATTTGGGATTGGGTAAACGATTACTCTTCATAAAAAAACGAAATTTCACTGCAGCGGTCAACAGGATTCTCATCGTCAAGGCTACCATAACCATGCCTTTTCTAATGCTCTACTCTTCGCAAATATCGCCAGTTTCCGTAGTATTGCACCTAGCGAGGCAGTGGCTAGAGGCTTTTTGAAATTTCATGCAATGCAAACAGTGAGATTTCAGTTGCTAGATGTCAAATGTTTTTCCTTGCAAAACCTGGATCGACTTAGTAGGCGAGCTGGATTTTTTGGCAGTTCACGGACTAATACAAAGCATTACCACTCAGAGATATTTGAAAAGTGTAATTACTTTCCAAAAGAGCAACACTCCACACCTGAATAGAATTATCTTCAAACTGCCATTTATATCAGACGAAATCGGCAGCGCTGCTAAGAGGTGCCTAAAAAGACGCAGTCTTGAAAATTCCGTGGCGCTCATTGAAATCCCACCTCTCACCCGGCGCCCACCTGACCGCAATAGACTTTACGACACGAAAACACATTACATTGTGCGACACGAAAAACTGTATGATCTGCCCTAGGGAAAGGAGGAGGATTGCATGAGATCGGCACAATTTATTTGTTGACATGTAAGACATGCGGGGAAAATAACATCTAGATAGGAAATCTAAAATAGATAAAACCAAGCCTCTAGGTTTGCATGGGGCACAAAAACACAACAACAAAATTTTGAGTGACACGCGCGATTCCAGAGCAGGAATCAAAAACATCCACGCACAAAACACTTGAAGCATTTTGGATTTCCTGATTTCTTCCTTGAGCAACACGAGGTGCTACAATAAACTTTATTCAATAGCTGACGTACTGCAGTTCGCCTTCTTCAGAGCCTGGTTAGGTCAAATTGTCCGCAATCCAATCAGTCAAACACCTCCATTAGTGCTTTAAAAAGAATCATCATACCTAGATTTCAATCGCATCAAGCACAAAATCAACACTCAACATACTCACCGCTTTTTATAAGCGTTCCACTGAATGATCCAAGTGGAGATCACTGGAAGGAATCACATAGGCTCGTAATGCACCCTAACCGGCATAACAGCAGCCTTATATACTGGCTCATATCACGAGAGTTTACGAGGCATTCCTCCCTGCGGTTTATGGTTGAATTGGTCGTATTAATCCAAAGGGCTTCCAAGATCTTTCGCGCTGATGTTTTTGCTCCTGCGCAAGGTTGGTGACTTTGATTTCAAAATCAACTCCGTCGTGCTTCTGTGCTCTATGTGTCCCTAGCTGGGTGCTCTGTCTATTTAGACGCTTGTTAGCTAGGTGATCTTTTATGCGGGCATAGAGCGGCCTACCGTTTCGCCGATATGCAAGTGCTTTGCAAGAGATTATGTAGACTGTCCCTACGTTCATGCAATCAGCGTCTTTGCCGTTAGGACACATTTTACAATCTTTCGTTATGCACAGACGGTCATATAAGCGGTTGCGAAATAGTTGGCGTTTCAGAGTATTCGGTGGTATTTCAATAATGGTAACCGACTACTCGTGACCCGCTCTTCTCAAACAGCTTTTTATAGGTGTACTAATCTCATTTGAAAAGAACGGGAGGATAACCGGAAAACGGAAAGAACGGGCGAAAAATATGCGTGCGAGACTTTTAGAACCCTCACTCACTATCGAGCAAAAAGATTTCAATCAATCCACACCGAGCTACAAAAGCGTGGCATGAAAGAGGTTCGAGAGTTGATAAGAAAAGGAAGAATAAGGCTGTCAGTTAGTGATAAGGGTGGAGAATTTTTTGCGATTCCTTGACTGTTATCGCAATAACGAACAAGCGTCTCGAAGATGCTTCGCTTTACCGATCATCTTCTGTGAAGGAATTCAAAAGGCAGAACAGCAAATCAAGCAGTGAGCGGGTCAGTACGACAAAAGCGGCAGGCTTAAGACCATCTATCATCTCTCAATTAAAAATCCAGTCACCAACATGTCTTGTCTCAGACTTACTTATAGAAACACATAAGTTAGTGTCCACTGATGTTTTTAAATCTAACGATCCATCTATTTTCAAAGCTAGACTCATCATCAACTGTGAAGGCGGACCGACGGATAGGATAGCATGGTTTTCAACGTTGATAACATCCCAGTTGCTAGGGCACATTCCAGCTCATCTGACGAACACCCAGATGTTCCTGGATCGTCTACGTAACGCGAACCCGAACAACGCGTACGTAATGGAGTCATTCGACGTCACTGCTTTATATACCAACGTGTCGAATGACTCCGCATTGCAAGCCACACATGAGCTTTTGCTTCAAACACCAGGGAGCTGTAAACATGTATGGTTTGTCGACTGAGCAGTTCATGGCCCTATTAAAAGAGTGCCTGAACTGCTCATCTTCAGATGGTCCGGGAAATATTATACACAAATGAGAGGGCTGGCAATGGGGCAGCGACTGGCACCTAGCCTAGCGATTGCCTCTATGTCTAACGTGGAAACACCAATGATGGATCTCCAACCATTACTCTAGTGTAGGTATATAGATGATTGCTTGGTAATCTGTTCCACTCAAGGGGAGCTGGATAATTGTTTTAGATTGTTGAGCGAACAGTCAGAGTATATAAAATTCACCTGTGAGATACCAAAAGACGACTGGCTCTCATTCTTGAACATGAAAATAAGCTTAACTGAGAGCGGCTACATAACAAAGTGGCACCGAAAGCCAAGTAATAAGAATATCCTGGTTAACTATCTCTCTTCTCATACCTCACCTACGGAAAAGGCGCTAGTTAAAAACATGTTTTGAACAGCAGCCGATGTATTTACAGGGGAAGAGCAGAGAGTAGAATCCGTGAAACTGGCTTGTGAAATAGCCACTTCTAATGGATACGAATTTGTAACCCCTCGGCTTAGGTTTAGAGGAAATAATGCGCCTCCGAACGAAAACTCGAATGAAAGGGAAGTCCCGTTTATCCTCCCGTTCTTTTCAAATGAAATTAGTACCGCTATAAAGCGCTGTTTGAAAAGACCGGGTTTAAAGCAATCAATAACCATTATTGAATTACCACAGAATACTCTAAAATGCCAACTAGTTCGCACCCGCTTATATGACCGTCTCGGCATAACGAAAGATTGTAAAATATGTCCTGACGGCAGAGACGGTGATTGCATGGGCGTAGAGACAGTCTACCTGACCTCTTGCAAAGCGTGTAGTGATAAATATATTGGCGAAACGGGTAGGTCGCTCTATGCCCGCATAGAAACACCTACCTGACATACGTCTTAATAGACGGAACACCCCGCTAGGGACGCATAGAGCACAAAAGCACGACGGAGTTGATTTTGAAATCGAAGTAATTATCCTTGCGCAGGAGCAGAAAACATCAGCGCGAAAGATCTTGGATGCGCTTTGAATTAATACGGCCAATCCCACCATAAACCGCAGGGAGGAATGCATGGTAAACACTCGTGATATGAGCCAGTATATAAGGACTGTTGTTTTGACGGGCAGGGTGCATTACGAGCCCGTGTGATTTCCTTTCAGTGATCTCCACTTGGATCATAGTGGAACACATATAAAAAGCGGTGAGTATGTTGAGTGCTGATTTTGTGCTTGATGCGATTGAAATCTAGATCTGGTGAATTTTTTTAAAGGAGTAATGGAGGTGTTTGACTGATTGGATTGCGGACAATTTGAACTTTCCAGGCTTTGAAGAAGGCGAACTGCCGAAACGTCAGCTGTTGAATAGCTTGATATAGCACCTCGTGCTTTGCTTAAAGAAGAAAATCAGGAATTATATTGAAGAATGCCGAGGTTAATAGACAGTCGGTCTTGGGCATTTTGGATAAACGACAGAAACCCCGAAATGAACCGGAAGGACGAATGCGTCACTGTTACACGAGAGAGACCTCGCGCCCTTTCTTCGTTTGATCTTTTAACCTAACCTAGGAAGCATATAAATAAGATCCTCCAAATCATTCATATAGACTATTGCTACTTACGTCCAGGGTCTGAGAAAGGTGGGTCGCCGAAACGTCAGCCGAACTTCTACGACTAATTTACCAACCTCGCGCCAGCTAATCAAGATAAGTTTCCTTGATTTTCATATATCAAATACTCGGACTCTTAGTGCTTCCATGACCTGCGTTGCTTTAGTATGATTACAGACACTTTCTGATAAACTCTACTAGCAAGTGAAGTTTTGCAAGTTTGCAGCGTACTCCTTCCTCATGCTTTAATCTCAGTCATTTTGGGTCAACTTGGCATTCAGATCAGATACAATCCATTGCATCTTATCTGGGTTTTCAAAGCAAAATCGCATGCCGACCAGACGTTAAAGGATGGTAGGTGACGGCTGTCATAAGATATTAGAGAATGAATGGTGGCGCAGATATACCTCGGTGATGTAGCGGTAGCATGCGCCCCGACACGGATGAAGCGCGGGTTCAACTCCCGTGTCAGTCGTGGTTTTTGATGACTATTCAACTCTCTTGGGTGTATATGAAGCATTCCAATGATTTGTCAGACGGTTATCAGACCTACCGATATGAGTGGTTGCTCAATATCGACAATCCATCAGAAAGGTTGCAGCCAAAAGAAAACGGGCGTCAAAAGATTACAAATTTGTTTATCGTTCCCCAAATAAGGGAAAGAAACAATTTCTTGAAATTTAGCAAGATATCTCGGATACGAATTATCAGAACTTTTCAGAATATGGAGGAAAGCGCTGTCTTGGCAGTGGAATCATGGCTTGTAATTCGACGATATCATACTGAGTGTTTTCATCTTCTTGAGAATAATTAGCGCTCATTATGGAAGGTAACGATCTCCTGAGGTTTATATTGAGAAGTCTGTGCTGACCGTCTCAAGCTTTTGTGATCTCTGTTGTGATGGGTGAACGCATCTTTCTAATGCTCATGGCCTTTTGTAATCAAGATGGTGAAAGTCATGCATCACAGTAGGCAACAAGGTGACGGAAATTTACACTACTCTCGCTAAAGCTGCGAAGGCCGCTATATGTACGACAACAGTAAAGGACAAAGTGACAATGACGGAAAAGTTTCATTTTAGAGGGAAAATCTGTATAGACCACAAACATCATCACGGAGATTTGGATGGAAGCGTGGTGAGAAGGTAATAAACAAAACTGTTCGAATAGCATCGACTCCATTCAGATTGCACTTCTTCTTGGCAGTGGTCACTGTAGGCGCACATTGAATGTGGGCTGTGGTGTACCTGAGAGAGACATCTTTAGTCTCTTCTGCTAACCGACTGGAATCCACGTCGATTTTGAGCGCAGCAAGCGGCGACACCGCTCGGCGGCGCATTGAACGCAGTTCGTCTCAAGACAGTGTGGTAGCTTCGCAATGAAGTCTGGATTATTATCGTCACTAAAGCAGGTTTAATCGTTGTCAAAGAAAGAAATGTGGTAGAAGAAAATTCACTGAAGTTTTATGCGGTTGAAAATCGACATCTGCAACAACAATGAATCAACGAACTGCTCGTCAAAAATGTTACTGCACAGTGGATGCCATTTTAGAGATATCTGGAGAAAACTTTTCAATATTTGTGGACTTTAAATTTTATGAGTTAGGACTTCTACACATTTGTAGAAGAGACTTTACTCTATGGTCTTAAGGATGAAATTTTTCTATAAATTCACTGATCCTCTATTTGTATATAGCATTATCGCCGCAACTTGGAGATAATGCCAATGCTTTTTCTGAAGCGCCATATTTCGAAGAGACCAGATGCTTAGGAAGATCATAGTTCGCACTCTTATTGAACAGTTTCATGTATATTGCACTCATGTTTGTGATTTATTTCGCTACTCTTTGGTTATACGCACATTGTTTTGGCCTCTTGACAAAGGCGAGCTTTCTTATTTTTCAACAGCTTTAGTAGTCTTTCGATAGCCTCAACCACAAGAATTTTGTGTACGCCGTTTTTTTTGAAAACCTTCTCCAATTTGCGCCACGCGATCGATATCATCTGAACACCACGCAGATTGCGTGACGTGAGAAGCCTAATATTTTTTTGGCTGCTACAGCGCAGCAAGCAGCCTTTTCGAAGACTATGTATCTAGTTGTACTTGCCAAAATTTAGGCTACTGAATGTTTAATGAATTAGCTCATAAAGGATCCAATGTGCGAAGCACAGCAAATCCAATTGGATGGTTTTCTGATAACTGAGGCCATATCGTACGTGTGCCTTGGACGCTCAATGAACATTACGAACAGTATGAATGAGGAACTCAATAGAAGAAGGAGAGCAGCATGTGCCGCGCTAGAGCCTGTCGTGAAGCCACCGACCAGATAGCGAACCCTAAACTCCGCGCTCACGATGCCAATGAGAATATCGATGCTTACAAAGCGCGATTCTTCCTTTCAAATATTCGTAATAAAGAACGTTTCGCAACAAAAGCTGCGCTTCCTGTTGTCACTTCATATCTCTCACAATGTTTCCAAGAATAACACTCGTAAAGTCAGCGACTTCATAATTACGAAGACTGTGTTTTTTGGTGGAATCATATTTTATGTCGCAAAATAACAATTGAGATGGATCGAATAAAATTTAGGCAGTATCACCTGAGGAAATGACGTATTCGCTGATATCATCTCATGTAAAATCCTCTCTCTTCCCGCTGTTTGGAGAAAGTATATTCAGTCATAAATATCAATATGCCAAATGATCATTTTTGAGCCGCGCATGTCATGTGATCTGTTAAATGGGCTGACTTAAAGAGCCCGATGCACGTGTTTCGACCTTGACAGTCTCATATTGAAATTTGAGCTGTGGCTTTAAAAAAACAATCAAAAAGAAAGGTATGACATAAATTTTTTCAAGGAATTTTTTTTGAAGTGGGCGAGTTGAAGACCTCCAGAGCACTTCGTAAAATCGAAGCGACTCCAAGATGACGTCGCTTGCGCCGAGTGCCGAATTTGCTGTTTTCATATCAATAGTCTGTTGCAGAAAATAATAAGCTTGTATTCTTTTTGTCTCTACACTATTTGCTCAAATTGCAAAGAACCGCAAATAAATATTCTACACTTTTTTGTCATCGAAATCATTCTTTGGCGACATTTCTTCCTCGACAGAGCTTTCTCCAAGACCATTCGATGGTGTAATAACGGTAATTCCAACATTAGGCTTGTTGCATGAAATGACCTTCTAATACCCTGTGTCATATATAAAATAGTGTTGAGTTTTACATTTGGCGCACATTTTTTTGGCTAGGGCGAGTAAATGGCTGTGAAACGATCATGCGGCTGACTGATCGTGCAGTGCGATCAAATGTGGAGTTCAGCTTCTGTCACTTAGTCCAGGGTTTTTCCTTCGCTTCGAGAAGAATTCGGATAAAATTTGCAACTCTGAAACCCTAAGATCTTCTCTACACCTTCGCAGAAGTTGTCATGTACAGGCTTAAAATTATCAGCGACCTTATTTGGCAACACAAAATCAATAAAATGGAAACGAATGATTTGAGACAGCCGAACGGCAAAGCTAAGTTTTCTTTTTAGACTGGAAATAAGAACCAAGGAATATCTACGGAATGGTGAAAAAATTCGAAAATAAGTAGCAAGATTACGCAAGATAACATGCGACACTTGTGAAATGCAATTTTATTTCCACTTCTGAAAGCGCTATGCAGGCTTTCAAAAAAAAAACTTCAGCACTAGCAAAATTGAAGCCTTTGAACAGTTACTAAATATCTAGTAGAAAACTTTTGCTTACCAAAAAGGCTTCTACAAAAAGACCTTTGTGAAACAGAAAAGCACCTGCTGCGCTTATGAATATAGAAAGACTGTTACTCAATTCCTTTCTGACAGCAATGCTGACAACAACTGCGACAGTGTATGCATGTGGATTGATGCCTGCAGGTCAAGGTAATGAACAGAAGAGTTCTGTGGTACTGACATATTACCGATCTTAAATTGATTTATTCAAAACTTCACAAATGAACGGGGGCCGTGGGTTGCAACACATGGTGCTCTACGGAACTTCGCAATCCATCTTTGAAATTGTGAGGCGATCTGCTCCACTAGTCTGCGACGGTGATGAAAAAGACGAATGGCGAATTGCACTCTAGAAGTATTGGGAAGTTGAAAAAAGATGGACTATAAAGATGTAGATCAGAAAAATCAGAAAACGACATTTTTGATTCGGGATTTTTTTTCTAACTGATCATTAAAAAGCGCGAAATTCCGTTGCAGTGAGTAGTAGACCGTTCACCGCCACCGGCTTCACAACTTTGCCTCTTCAAATGGTCTACTCTTCCACGCCCAACACCCGTTTTCCTGGTATTGCAACCAATGAGGCAAGAGCTGTGGAGTTTGTACATCGTTTTGCAATGCAAACAGTGAGTTTACATTTCTAAAACTCTTCCCGCGAAGTCATGAAAAACGTAGGAGGAGAGCTGAATTATATGACAATGCTGCAAGCTCCTAGTATTTGCATGGTTGCAAAGCATATATTATTTGATAAAAGGCTTTTACAAATGGAAATAAGCTATCAGATTTTCGTTCCTCAGTTCCTTGACGTTCTTGTACGCCAAGATCGCAACGCACTCCTACCCGATCCTGTAGTCTCAGCCATTTGGGACCAAGTTAACGTTTCTACCAGTTACGTAACATTGCATTATAAAATGTCTGATGGACTAGAGGCGATTGTGAGTAATCCATATTAAACAACAATTCAAAAGATTGCAGGCAGAAGTACAAACAACGTTAAAGGAACAGAAAAGTGCTTATTAGTTTCTGGAAAAGAAAAAACAGTTGCTGAACATACCTTTTGTTCCGAGTCTTTCTGATACCTTGCTCAAAACAATGTAATCTGATAATATATTCCTTGAGCCTTTCGTGGGGTCTGTTATGGTACTTATACGTGGAAACACGTGTTTCGGCATTACAGCCTCGTCAGTTATATAGTGCCTTTCGGTTCAGTTCTGCTGTGAAACAAAAACACACGTAGCGAGAGGTATGACAGTCATGTTTATTAGCCACGAGCAGTCGAGTATGCTACCTTTAGGTAATTTTCCGCTTAACGACGCGTGTAAATACTTCGGCGATGTCTCGTCTATATAGACGATATATTCCTTGCTGAAGTAAAACCGAAAGGAAACGGGCAGCTGAAGAGGCTGTAATGCCGAAACACGAGTTTTGCACTGCCTAAGTGCCCATAGCGCACCTCGTGAAAAGCTGAAATAATTTGTTATCAGTTTCTGAGTACCAACTGAATAGTGTCTCTAATCATCAGGCAACCATCATGATGGTGCTTACCAAAATAAAAGCCTTCAAACCAATGTTCTGATTTTAAGGAGTTTTTCTTTACGTTTTCGCCGGTGGAGGACATAATTCAGCATAGTTGTACAACGTTTATAGTGATTACTAAGATAGAGGACACCTGGTCTCTTGCAGTCATGCCAAACGTGCCGAGCTGCCTCATCGTCGGCAACATAGAAGGTGGAATTTGTAATGTAACGGCGAAAGTGATGAAGAAGTGTAATATGCCACTAAGTGATGTGACAATTAAGGATTCTAACAGCACACACTTCACAATTTCTGAACTCTTTTGGTTTGAAGAGCTTATATTCTTCGTCTGGATTTGTGTTGTAGAAAAAACTTCTTGTAGACCTCAAACATAATCATGGCAAATTGGCCGAAAATGGTGTGACAAAGCGTAGTGGACACAATGCTGGCATCGGGTCCGTTTGGATCACACTTCTTTTCGGCAAGAGCCACTGTCGGTGGAAATTAAAATTGAATTGTTATGTGCTTAGAACAGACATTTCATTGAATTAACATTCACTTTAGAATTACAGCTGAATTAGATTTGCATGTCACATGGATATTGACAGGGCAGAATAATGCAGAGACCACACCAATCAATGCAGTGTGAATAATTTAGATGTTAGTGTTTGCTCAAAAGTTACTATGGAATATGCAAATAAAAGTGCATAAAAGTTTTATTCTGCAACTCTTAGTCGAAGAATTCGTTTCGACGCTTTACCACTTGCCACGAAGAGAACAGCGAAGAGATTGGCAGAATGAAAGTATTCATGGCTCCAGCGCTATTTATTCGTTAAAAAAGAGTTCGCTGTCCTGTTAAGATTTTCATAAACCAGCTGTGGAAATCGTTGACTAGAAATGAATTGAAGGACGCATGAATTTCTGATTGGTAATTTATGGCACTTCTCCTTTGCCTCGACCCTGTTTGAGGTCTTTGGTAGAAACGTATTTTTTTCTATGGAACGTGTTCGATGGCTTAAAGCAAGTGACTTTGATTGGTATGATTTATTTCTCAAATGACTTATTTTTTCGCTGTAAAAACTTTGTTGCACACTGGATGCTTTCTCGGCGGACTGGAGTTTTATGATCAATTTGAACCATTGATTTGAGTGAATCTTGTTGATTTGAACGATATGTTTGGCTTTGAAATGGACTTCTTAGAGCGCTGTAACAGGCAAAATAAAATTAGGTTTCGCACTTGGTGAGCACTTTTTGTATGTCAGGGTCTGTGCCATATGTAATGTCAATCAGCGGCACGAATCACATGTGGATTTTTATATGAACATCAGATGTCTTTAATACTTCGAAATTTTCTCTACACAATCGTGAGCTTTCTTTGGGAAAAGTTTTTGTCGAAAATAATTTATTTAGTTTGAAAGATTGGCAAACTCGCACTAGAACGGAGATCTTTTTTCAGGAGTTCAGAGATCTTTGACTGTATCTAAGAGCGATTTGAAAAAGCAGTTATTTCTGTCACCGACTGGATCCTTTTCTATAATGGTAGCACCACCTGAGGCCTTCATTAGAAGCGTATTGTTCCCTGTTATCTGACAAATGTATAATTATCTAATAAGTGAAGTCAAGTAAATTTCAAAGGTATATTATATTTCTTATAAGGCTTGTTTTCAACGCCGTGCTAGTCAAAATGAGAATTTGTTTCACATTTGAAGATTTCTCACCTGATAAAAGTTTTTTTCAACAGTACCTTTGCAGTAAGATGAATCGAATCTTTCTCATTGAGGAAATGTGTATGCTCTTTAAAAAGAACTTCATAGAACTCTGCAATTCGCACGAGAAGAGTTGGTTTTACCATTATCGCTGTTTTCCTTACTCCTTCAGAAACATAGATGTTCTTCAATTTCTTCAAGTTGCCTTAGCTTAGTCAACAACTCAAATCTAGACAATTCCAGCGATATACTTATGTTCTGAAGGAAACCTTTCAGCTTGCTGTTGCAGCCAAAGCAAAAGTATGTTTCACACTTGGAGCGTTTCAAATCGTCTTTCCTCGGGGAGAGCATTTCCCTCAGACTTTAGAACCATTCGATAGTCTGAATTCTGCTGACTCTACTATGTAGTTGATTCTCGAAAGAAATTCTCAGTGAGCTGTAATAAATTAGGGCGCGCAATGCAGCACGGCACCTTGCCGCCACGAATTGCCAGGTATGTGGATGGGATTTCGCATTAGTGGCCCCTGGATGACGAGCCATCTCAGCATATACCACATTCATTAGTCATTACGAGTCGATTGCCTTTACGAGTCTACGTGATCTCCGTCCCATGATTCGAGCTTTTTCAATGAAGATCGTTATAAGACTTTGTGTCTGACTAAGCAAGAAAGAAAGATTACCTTCGTTTGTAAACTTATCATATTTTAACCTTAACGGTTTTTCTTCTGTTTTATTTTATTTTTTCACCTTCTCATCACGGTGATCTAATTTGCTCAAACGAAAAAAATAGTACGTAAAACTTCTACTTAACTTCAACTCAACCTTTATCAGAAAGAATACAAGAAACCACAAAGCAAAAGTAGTAAGGGAGAGTAATTTTCAAGTACGGCTATGGTTTATTTCCGCTCGTTAGCACAGATTTTCAAGCTTGACGCTACACTCGAAAGGAAGTTCTCATAAAAAGTATTGATAATCAGAAAACTTAAATTTCAATCTATCCGTATATATATGTATACGTTCTGAGAAGGCTTTTTTGTGATGCTAAAGACTTCTAGTTAAATTGTGCTTCACACGCGCATTTTCCTTGCCGAACATAGCTCTTTCTCTAAACTATCAGTAAATCGATAGCGTAATATTGACTGATTCCAAAATTGTGCATATGATGACGAAGAGCTGTGAACACTGAACCCGGAGTAATGGGACTCTGAAGCAGGTGATGACACGAGATGCTGATCAGATAAAACGTCACCGCCTCCTGGTTCCAATCCTGTAAGTAAGTGCTAGACTGCAATGGGGCAAGGACTGGCACTTAGCCTGGTGACTGCTTTTATGTCTAAAGTGGAAGCACTAGTGATAGATCTCCGGCCATCACTCTACTGTAGGTATATTGATGATTGTTTGGTTATCGGTTTTACTCAAGAGGAGCTAGATAATTGTTTTAGATTGTTGAATAAGCAGTCAGAGTGTATAAAATTCACCCGTGAGATACCAAAAGACGATTGGCTCTCATTCTTGAACGTGCAAATAAGCTTAACTGAGAGCGGCTACGTAACAAGATGGTCCGAAAGCCAAGTAATAAGAATATCCTGGCTCACTATCTCTCTTCTCATCCCTCAAGTACGAAGAAGACGCTAGTAAAAACATGTTTTTAACAGCAGCCAATTTTGTACCGGAGGGAAGCAGAGAGTAGAATCCATGAAACTGGCAAGGGAAATAGCCACTCATAATGGATACGAATTTGTATCCCCTCGGCTTAGGCTCAGAGAAAATAGCATCTCTGGGGCACCTCCGAACGAAAACTCGATTGAAAGGAAAGTCCCAATTATCCTCTCCTTCTTTTCACATAAGATTAGTAAAGCTATAAAACGCTGCTTGAATAGAGCAGGTTTAGAGCAATAGGTGGCCATTATAGAAATACCACTGAATACTCTAAAATGCCAACTAGTTCTCAACCGCTTATATAACCGTCCCTGCATAACGAAGGATTGTAAAATATGTCCTGACGGCAGAGACGGTGATTGCATGGGCGTAGGGGCAGTCTACCTAACCTCTTGCAAAGCGTGTAGTCATAAATATATTGGGCGAAACGGGTAGGCCGCTCTATGCCCGCATAGAAAAACACACTTAGCTGACCAGCGTCTTAATAGACGCAACACCCCGCTAGGAAGGCATAGAGCACAAAAGCACGACGGAGTTGGTTTTGAAATCGAAGTAACTATCCTTGCGCAGGAGCAGAAAACATCTGCGCGAAAGATCTTGGAAGCGCTTTGAATTAAAACGGCTAATCCAACCATAAACCGCAGGAGGAATGCCTCGTAAACACTCGTGATATGAGCCAGTATATAAGACTGTTGTTTTGACGGGTAGCGTGCATTACAGGCCTATGTGTCTCTCCTTCCGGTCATCTCCACTTGGATCATTGATTTGTGGCTTGGTGCGATTGAAATCTAGGTCTGGTGACTTTTTTCTAAAGAAGTATTGAAGGTGTTTGACTGATTAAATTGCGAACATTTTGACCTTTTCAGGCTCTGAAAAAGGCGAATTGCCGAAGCGTTAGCTGTCGAATAAAGTTTAATGTGACACCTCGTGTTTTGCTAAAAGAAGAAAATCGAGAATTATCTAATAAGCATCAAAATTTTTAGCTGGTACATGTCGGCCCTTAGGGGGTTACTGACGAAGTAATACTTGTGCATATACACGTGACAAAGGAAGGATCAATTACCGATCAAGGGCGACCTTGGGCACATTGAGCACACTGCTGTACCCCAAAAGACTTATCACCTGTTTCTGCTTAGTTACTGTTCGTAAATGTTACCCACATTCAGACTCATTGAGGATGAAGAGAGCACATGATACCTCTCCATCCTATTTTCACCGATGCAAGAAAAAAAACTCTGGGCTAAAATATCACTGTCATGGTTATTATTACCTTTATAAGTCGGCGTAGAAAGAGTGACAGAGAGGACACTACTATATCGCCGAGCTTTTACCGCTGTCAACTTCCTATGCGTCCTGCGAACATAAAAAATATAGCAACAAGAGAAAGGAAGTTGGTGGTGGGCAAAAATCTTCACCTTACTAGCATTTTTATCCTTATTATGCGAAATAAAGGCTAAGCAAAACTATTGCTAGTCAATTGCAATATCAGTTGTATAAAGAATGAGCTGTAACTGTATCTGACAAAAAGACAAACGGAAGCGGATGGCTTCTTTGTGCTTTATTGAAGCTTAGCGAAATGAGTATCTCCGATTGTCCCATTACGTTTATTTTGCGGCACATCCAATTAAGCGAGTTAGATCCCACAAGAATTCTACAGGGGAAATTGCCATATTCAGTCCGTGGCATGGGTCACCTAAGTCTGGCAGAAGTAGTACTATCACCATTTTGTCCCAACATTTCCATAAATGAACAAGCACTCCGTCTTTTGTAGTAAAGTTTTTCTCTTCTGTTATCCTCCACCGTCTTGAATAGACATGTTATTTCGAGAAAAAAATCCATTGACTAAGAAATCAGTAAGATGTGATATCTGTGTTCACGAAGCTCAATATAAATTTTTGTGTTGTACGTAGATAAGATTCTGAATCTCAGAATTCACTATAATCTTTTGTTCTCACGAAGAACAAGGAGTTATGTGCAAAGTGCAGCATGGATGTCTCATAATGTGTTTTCGACATTTGTGCCCAACAATTTCTCATGAAGCTTCATATTTTAAACTGGATATCAATCGTCTTGACAGTTTGAGTCAATAATAAATTTGGAGTTAAATGATCACTTTATTTGTTTCAGAGAGTTGCAGATTCAAAACTCAATATTGCTAGAACGCATATAGCATTCCTTCAATTCAGCTGTTATTCAGACCTCGCTCAGGTTTCAATATAATCTTATACAATCTTCAGGTCCTCCAAGGGTTCAGTATAGCACTTCTAGTGCTAGATGTGCTTTTCAATTTTTGTAAGTCTCAGCAGTAGCACATATCTTTCGTACTTCAGTCGTTCCCGACAACTGATTGTAGCGACGTCGGACATGTTCCACTGAACATATTATAAGGGAATGGCTGTAGTAAAACATGTCCGTCGCAGCTACTCTTAGTTATAAGTAAACGATTAACCAAAGAGCACGTGCTTCCGACGAGGCTTGAGAGAAATTAGAGCATACTTCTATCACTGAAAGTGCCATACCAGGCCTCGGAATGGCGTTAAATATGCTATCAATTCATTATAGCACTCGTTATTTTTTGGACCACTCAAAAAATCCGGAGTACTCGATGCAGTAGTAATGATCAGTCCATTAAAGGTTACCTGTAGTTAATGCGAGACCCAATCATCATCACCAAATCAATATCCTGTTGAGGCAAGGAGTTTCGTAGAAAGTGTTCTCTGAGATAAACCGAATGGTAGGGGTTTCAAATCTCCTTCAGAGTATCGGCTCGCCCTACAGCCACAGTAAAAGATATAATCAGAGGGCATTCAACGGTAACCATTTTGCGCAAAAAAGAGCATCTATCAGGTTACTACTTCATTGAAGACGTATCTGTCTCCAAATAACTCAATTCCACTTCATCTGTTCAACTGAGACACACGTGACGAGAAGAAGCGGCAGTGGAATATCGACTGCGATCATCGCAAACACCGCAAAGATGAAGGGCCACAACGCTGTTGAACGCAGTTTTTGATACAGAACAGCCCCACATTTCCGTACTGGTCTTCCCAAGTTTAGTTTATGTTTCACATGGAATTATCTTCTGCGGTTTTGCGCTGTCAGTATGCTTCTGAAACATTTTATTCTTGGGTCGACTGGCACCACTTTGTTTTTGATCACTCTTTGGTGTGATAGAATGCCGATCAACCGTAGTCCAAGTTCGGGAATCACTAACTTATCTCTGTGGAGACCACGTGTGTTGTTTCTACTTAGAAGTCTTGCTCAGCAGACTTTTAGTAGCCATTCGGTACCTCTAAAAATGAAGATACGATTGTTGAACTTGTTACGAAAAAAACGTTTATGATGTGCTATGGCGACGACAAAAATATTTGTTTCTCTTCTGAGTAGTCAGCCCATGGCCTGAAGTCATGGCCAGATGAAATATGGGTTGAAATTGAGGGCGAGAAGTTGTAGAGGTCAACTGAATAAAGTTTCTTAAAGTAGAGAGATTTTGACAAACTGGTCAGCACGCAGTATCACTTTTTTCATAATAGTGCTTTCTTCACTCATAGTAGTTTTATACGCACAAGGAAACATGGCATACTGTGCAGAAAAACAAGACGTATTTAAGTGATAAGTAAATAGACTGCAAAACGACTTGAACAACATTTTATGTTGCCCGGTCTCAAATTTTTTGTTCTACCCATCTCGAATGGGAGGCTTGATCCCAAAGAAAAACGATGCCGCTAAAATGTACATAAGGCGCTGACAACATCACACTTTGAAAAGGCTTTAATAAGTATATTGAAGTACATTGCAGTATTGAAATGGCTTCTCAAATAGTCGATAAAACTGCAAGGTTTGGATAATAAAAAACGTTTTAAAAGCCATTTTCCGTTTTGGAAAGATTTTTAGGTTTTACTCAATGCATTTATGCTCTATCGTTATGTATATGCCTTTTCGAAGTTTTTCTCACACATGAAAGAAACCTGAAAGAATTACATGAAATGAAAGAATTTACATGAAAGAATTACTCATTCACTGGGTATTTACTTTTGGCACTCAGTTAATTGCAATAAGTTTGCAAAAATATTACAATATGAATATTTTAATGTTGAAATGTGTTTCACATTGTATAATATTCACCCAAGGACCTCACTCTTTGAGGGATCCCGCCCGGCTAGTCGCGAGGGCAGGTGGCGCGTCTCCCAGGTAGTGGATAGGGGAATAAGAGCGAGCCAAAAGTGACCGTGTGCTTCCCAGAAGCGCAGGTGGATTCAGGGGATAAGCTTCCTGCTTCTGCAGCGTCGACCTGACAAAGCTCTAATTCTACGAGTCCAAACCGGCCAAAAATCAACAATCAAGCAGCAGGGAAGTACATGGGAGGCGGTTAGGAGCCGCCTCCAACAAATAAGCTCCTCCAGCTCCTTCGAGAGAGATTGGTAAGCTACTCGTGAGCACCCACCCGCCACCTTCAGAACCTGACAAGCTATACGTTGAGTATGGAAATGTCAAAAGCAGTAACAAATATGGGCCGCATTCCCCTGACCCCGAAAGAGCTCCTGGTACGGCAGCGTCAGATATGACATGGACGGAGAGTCTGCTAAAATCTCAAAGCCAAACTAGGCTGCCAAGATCGAAATGGACTAAAATGACGATCTGTACCTACAACGCAAGAACCCTTGCTCACGAATCCGCTGTGGAAGATCTATTGATTCAAGCAAGAAGAATAATGCTCGACGGCATTGGCCTGGCTGAGACGAGAAGGCGCCATCCTTTTCACGCTGTTTATGACACCGGAGAAGAACTTCCTTGGTACATGCGATCACAGAGGTGCCGGCGGCGTTGGCGTCCTCGTCAAATCGAATTTGAAAGTAAACATTGATTCGTTTGAACAACTAACAAACCGTATCGGACGATTACGGTTGAGACGATGTGGTGCTATGCCGGCTTTGACCATCTTCGTTGCTTACGCACTAACATCAAGTATGACGAAGACGAAGTCGAAGCGTTCTATATGGACCTCGAAAAATTCTTCAGAGAAGATCATGCATTCTTCAAAGCTATTGTCGAATATTTTAATGCAAAAATTGGACCTAGAAGAACTTCTGAAGAACGTCACATTGGGACCCACGGACTAGAATGGAACGAACAGGGTGAGAGGCGAACTGAGTTTGACATGACCTTCCAAACCATTCATGGTAACTCACATTTCCAAAAGCCTCTTTCTCAGCGATGGACGTGGGAGTCTCCCAATGGAGAGTACCATAACGAAATAGACTACGTCTTGGTAAATCGAAGGTATTGCCTGACCGATGTCGCTGTTGTTCCTGGGTTCTACACGGGATCAGACCATCGCATCCTTCTCGCAACGTTCTATTTTTCGAGCAGAGGAGAGAAAGCAGCTAAATTCAAACAACGCCCCAGAACTGCCATAAACTGGGATATTTTCCAATCATTAGTCGGCTCTCGGGAAGATACCGTTGCTTACAACATCGACGAAGAATACGATCGGCTAGTTGAATATCTTCATGTTAGCGCTAGTATGATAGCCGAAAGTCCTAAGGTCACGAAGAGATGCTTGTCTCCGCACACACTTGAGCTGATACGTCAACGTGGTATCGCACGAGCTACAGGCAGCCGAAACCTCACGCCGATCTTGCGAAACGCTGCAGAGAAGCGATAAAAGAGGACTCCAAAAAGGGAAGAGCAGCAGTTATGGCAGAAGCTGCAGAAGCTGGGAAGAGCATTCGTTATCCAGCGAGGCTTCACCAATTATAAGCCCAAGATGATTGCACTCCGATGCCCTGACAGAACACTTGCACCTTCCATATTACCAGTACTACTCAGATCTCTTCGATGGCCATGTCCTTTTAAAGTCATATCAATTGAAAGAGGATGAATAGGTCATTCCACCACTCCTCCTTACCGAAATCCGACATGCTATATCGTCGGTGTAGAACAGAACAACACCTGGTCCAAACAGGATGAGACCAGAACACCTGACGAACCTGCCGCCAGTGCTCATCAACACGTTGGCTCGGCTCTTCATTCGCTACCTATCAGAATGCAAGGTCCCCATTCAATGGGAAACTAGGAAGGCCAAATCGCTGCTTAAAAAAGGAGACATTCACGACATAGGCAATTATCGCCCAATCTGCTTGCTGTCCGCTGTCCATAAACTTTTTACTCGAGTCATCCTAAACAGGATTGACAGAACACTGGACGAAGGACAGCTATGCGAACAAGCAGGATTCCGAAAAGGATTTAGTACTGTAAGCCACATTCACGCGATTACAACACTCAATGAAGTTTCACGAGAGTACAAAGAACCACGCTGTTGCCCTTTCATCGATCTGAAGAAAGCCTTTGATTCGGCGGAAACAAAGGCGGTTATAGAGGCTCTGGATAACCAGGGCGTCCCTTCTCCGTACATGATAATCCTTCGTGAGCTTTACTAAGATTTCGCGACCAGAATATTTCCATTCTATAACAATATCACCATTGTCGTGAGAAGAGGGGGTCGACGAGGCGATACAATTTCGCCAAAACTGTTCACTGCCACCCTTCGAAACGTTATGCGAGCATTAGAATAAGACGATATGGGAGTGAAAAATGACCGTCGACAATTAAATCATCTTCGCTTTGCTGACGATATCGTCCTCACAACAACAAATATCAGCAAGCGGGACTAATGTTGATCGATTTCACTAGCGCCTGTGGAAAGATTGGTCTTCAACTAAATCTAACGAAAACGATGTTGATGAGGAACGGATGAATTTTGAATGCCCGCTCCCGCTCGACGAAACGAACATCTCCGAATGCTCCAGTTATGCCTTTCTAGGTCGTGAAATCAACATGAGAACGACCTAGCTCCAGGGTCGAGCAGAAAGAAACGGGCGGCTTGGGGAACGTTCGAGAGCATCGAAGATGTAGTGAAGAGGACTAAAAACATTTGACTTTAGGCCCACCTTTTCGACACGACGATTATCCCTGCCTTAACGTATGGAGCAGAAACCTGGTCGCTACGTAAGCGAGATAAAGGTCACTCGTCGTTATCTAAACCGCAGTTGAAAGGTCGATGCTGGGAGTACCCCGTATCTCGCAAATGAGAAAAAGGATCCGAAGTTCCGATCTACGTCAACGATCGAAAATCGGAGGCGCCCTTCTACACGCCAGGATGTCGAAAATAAGGTGGGCCGGACACGTGATGCGCTTCAACGACAACCGATGGACGAGAGCCGTTACCAACTCCTCGTGACATCAAACGCTCTGTAGGAAGACCACCGGCGCGCTGATCCGATTTTCTCACGAAGGCCATAGAAAAAGATATGATGCTCAGCTAATCCCTAGAGCGAGGAGGACCCACTGGGCTACTCTTGCGCGCTATAGGGAAAAATGAAGTGTTGCTAGTACCCGCCCGATTCACTCGACGATCAGTGGGAGGATAGGTGATACAGGTGATATAATATACATATGTAATTGAGTTTGCAGATATAAATCAAGGCATAATTTGTCGAAAGTGGTACAGCCCACAAATGTAATGTCATTTTGTTGATAATTTTCACTATAAACTATGTTTATATCAAGGCATCGCTTAATCCAATTATTTATAGTTGATGTGTAGGAGAGAGAATAAAACACATGGACTACGAAAGAAATGTATGCGGAGTGATTCAAGTGTATTTTGAAACAACCGGGTTTCCGGCTTTGCCATTGCTTCAGCGTACAAGGCCACCCACAGTTCAGGGGCAACCATATGCTCATACAAGATAGTTAGGGTTATACACCTCTGCGCTGCGATGAAATGGCTACCATTTTGAGTTCACGAGGTATAGTGATTCCTTCTCCACTACAAGATATCCACAACAATGTATATGCCATAAAATTTCACTCTTTGATGCACTTGTGTGTTGTAAAGAAGTGTTGAGATTATAAAGGTGTTCATCATGATTACACGTATTGTTTTGAGTGTACTATGCATATTATTCTGAATTCGTTATAAATTTCATATAAGCAGGCATAGATTGATTTGTGATCAGATCAAATCTCTGATTGATCAGATCTTTACAGAATACTGTAAGACAGTTCGTCATGGAAATTGCAATTATGCCTGAATACTCAATAAATAGCTTTTCAAAACATCCCATTTAGAACTTAGATACTTTCTCGATGCCCTGATGACAAACATCTGCAAAGAGGGCGTCGGTAATCAACCGATGACATACTGTGAAAGCGATATACTTGCGACAGAAGACGATTGTCGAATAGACGGAATTATGTGGCACCCAGCAGAACGCTTAAGGAGGACTAGACGGAGATGAAGAGATGAATCAGCTCTGATGGCTTTTAGACCACTCGCTAATACAGTTTATGCGGATCCTACCACTCCTTGCTTTCGGTCTGTTTCCTCGCAAGCACCCCTCAAGGGTCTTCAATCTCCTTGAATGGCAGTGGATGCTATAAAATGACTCCGTTTGCGATCACGAAGACAGTGAAGCAAAGGCGCTTTTGAGCGTTCAGATGACAGACTGCAAAAAAACTGTTAGAAGGGGTCGAACCAGCGCCTAACCTGCTCGCTTACATTTAAGGCACTACAACAGAAAACCGTTTGCTTCCTGTCCCCACTTAGCAAATTAGCAAGACGATTTCAATATGTAAGTAAGTTCATAATATTCAAAGATAACGATGACTGTAATATCGATTAAAAACTTACGAAACTCTCTAAAAATCGAAAATTTCTTAGACCCAATTTATATGAGTTCTTTATTCTTACAGGTTTCTAGCAGTGGCCTTGTTGTGTATTAAAAATGCACATCAAAGAGTATTGAGTAGTTGATAAAAGATATTGAAATAGAAAGCGTCGAAATAAAGTTGCATGATTTCTCTGCAACTAATGTCCCACAATCTCAGCGCTAATTAGAAAAGCCTGTTTCGTTTAAATGGTGTGAAACCAAGTATTTCTCCTGCCACACTTGATGGTCTCTGGCCAGCACCCCTTTCACAAGAGGAGTAACATCATTTTTCCGTTAGCTAGCAAGGACGTCTAGAATGATTATCTGTTTTTTTCCTTATTATTCAGATTTTTAACTGCGAACTTTCTGCTGGGTGGCAAATATTTTATTGGAATGTCAGTAATCATTCGAAGGCATAAATCTCTGGCTATAGCGTACTTAGCCTTTTTAAAACAGTTTTTTTTTATAATGTTTTAGGAAAGAAAGCATTTGTGTTTTATACACGCATATTTCTCGTAGGACAAAATTGCTCCGCAAAACTGAGCTGCCATTCGATACCTTAAGAGTAGACGATTTCACTGCTGTGCTTATTTTCTGCAAGGGCCGTTTCACTGTAATATCGTGTAAAAGATAAGATTGAATTTTCACATATTCGACGCGTTTGTTTACCGGCTATTCTACGGTCAAGGTGTTTTGATTTCAATTTCAAGGTGGCTAATCTACGCAGATTTTGTGAGGAGGCCCGACATAGATCGATCGAAATGCGTTGATGCGTCACTTGTAAAGTGCGCTTTATGTCATTCAATTGAGAATTTTTACTCCGCTTGGAAGAAACTTCAGATTAAGTGCTTGAATCTGATACTGCGAAATTTTCTCTAGACGATGACATGCTTTTTGTGTTTCCAGCGAAGTGGTAGTAGAATTGTGCTGCCGATGTAAAACACCATGTTGTTTCGAACTTTACACCGTTATAAACGCTGTTTTCAAAAACGACCTCGTTCAGCTCAGTCAGAGATTTAATCCTCCCAATAATAACTAACACTCCTGAAAAAGTTTTTGTTCAGTGAAAAGGATCGGCTTTCCCCTTATCGCTGTCCAGCATGAAAGGACTACTCTTTTATACAGAATCATACAAAGCGGTTTCTAAATAATGATGCAAGGGCCTACAGTTTCATGCAGATTCTAAGCTCTTTGAAAATTGTTGCTCAAGTTCTCTTTTGTCATTAATGTAACGTACATTTCAACTATCGTGGCAATATAGAACTGCGAACATAACGGACAACAACAGATTAGAATCTATCGCATATAATTGATGCATAGTGTGAAATGAGGCACTCGCTCTACAATAAATGAAGTGCTATTATCACTACGAGTAAAATTTCTGTAATTTGTACAACGTCAAGCTTTTCTGGGAATGCTTTGGGTTAGTCGGCAGCAACTCCTTGACTGAGCATTTGAGTATCACCTCAAAATTTTGTCCTTCAATGGCAGATTTAACCATCATCGCCTCCACTTGATCTTTCTTTCCAGTGCCGTATGATGAAGTAGAAAATGTCCGAATTGCAGAAGGTGTAAACGGAATCTAAACGATAATCACAGTGTTAAAATACTGCCTTATATCAACAAGTGTCATTTCTCTCTAACAACGGCAATGTGACAAGTTGATTGTTGATTGCTCTTTCGAGCAAGCATGGTATCATCTACAGATGCTCGTTGCAGAATCTGCCATGGTGAAATATCGATTCCCTCACAAAGATCCCTCTACGAAAAAATCTTGGCGGTAGTAGCAAAAAATCAGGATATCATATTCGTTAAAATGTAGCATTATACTTGCACACTATATGTAAATAAATAAATAAATGAATAAATAAATCATGTATGCACAAGTATATCCCTTTGCGGGCAGCGCCATTTGCGACTGCGGGCGGTCAGGACGGCTATTCAGAGACAGCTACCGGAGGGTGTAAAATGCTTATGTGGTAGTTTAGTAATGAAATTTATACTTTTTTCGTTAATAAATGTGATTTCTGTGTTAGTAATTGCTCAGACATGGTAAAACGAAATTTTACAATGCTTGTTTATTATTAGAAATAAGGCAAGTGCTTCATTTATAATCCACACCATCAAAGGTAAAAATCAAGAGTTCATGAAAAGCTTTTATTTGAAACATTTGTCGAAACCCGCTATATTTTATTGATATCACCCACAACTTAACCTATTTTATCTTTCATTTCTTTCAGCTTTCATATACGTTATTGCCCAAAGCACCTAAAATTCCTCATACTGTAAGAAAATTGGAAAACAAATACGATGCCATTTCATCGATAATTTCTAATATTTTGTTTGATTATTAGTGCACTAGGTCCCTATAGCTCAGGCAGGGGAGATCACAACTGAAGATTCATATCGTAACATCCTTCGTACAAATCATTACAGTTGACTGATTGCCAAATTCGGTATGACTGCGTAGTAAATCAGCGTTTTTCTTTATACACAACACATATATACGAACCAAAAGCTTATGAGCGAGTAGACAAAATCATGTTCTAGCAAATTAACATAAAATTCCGGAAGTCTTTAAAAACCGGCGAGAGAAAACTTTAGCCCCTGAGAGACGGCTATAGAAATCGATGTGCGCAGAGCAAAACACCGCAATTTTTACTACTTGATTAGGGTTTTTTCATCGCTTTGAGGAAATTTTCGAACTCCAGTTTAACTTCGATAGAAAAGGATTTTCTCTTTTTGCTTATACAATTTTGGTTCAGTTATATGCCTCTTGTATAGTGAAAAACGTTGGATTTTACGGATTTATGCTGAACTTGGGATTTGTTCAGCTGTATTGAATTGTATGGCGGATACCATAATGAAAAAACTACAGTTTTGATCTACCATAGTTTTATGCATTACCCAAGAGCCAGGTGAATAAAGGCCGAAAACAATGAGTAATTTACAACAAAATGATAATGCATAATGTATTCTAGGCTAATTAATAGATAACTCTCACTATAACTAAGTTTGTATCAATCATTTCCAGTTATTCAGAGTTGAGGTAAGCGAAAAAAGGTTGAGTACTTATGGATAGTGAAAGAATGCTGAACACTAAGGGACAGCCGTGTTTGAATAAAAGGTTAGAAAATTGGCATTGTGCAACTATTTGTTAGAACTATATGTCTGCAGAGGAGAATTCTCAGCGCTTTTCTCCCCATCCGCACCCATATTCAAATAAAGTAATCTTACTCCTTTTCGAGGCCTTAGTATTTATTCGGCAGCTTTCCTATCGAAAATCTGAAGGGTGTGTTTTATTTTTTGAATTGTTTTTATATTATGCTGTAAAGGTGAACTACCAAAGTTTACGGTACTTATGTGTTAGATGGCGACACGTTTTTGAGTCGATCTTATTCGCTTGTCAAATTTTTTTCTTGGAAATGTTAGTAACCATTGGAAAGCTCAGTTCCGTGGCCACAACTGTGCGTTGCCGGTTTTCAGATCACCCTTTTCTGTCGCTGTAGTATACAAAATCAATGCCGCTTCTCTTTGGCCTTTCGAATTCACTTTTATCACGCGTTGAATCGCTGGAAGCACGAAAAGTGCATCAGCGAGTAGACATTTTTCGGAGCATCAGAATCCACGTCTTTATCTAAACGTGCTGTCGATGTAGTGAAAAATCCCAAACAACCTATAACGTCCGAGCGGTGGGATAACATTTTGGGCGTGAAATGTGATATTCTTTTGCTCTTACTGCGTCATATGGCAGCCTTTGAAGAAACCAACTTTACCATCAGAATCCTGGGCTATCTAATGAGTGTTATAACTTTAGTGAAAAACCATGCAGCAGCCCGGGCTGAGCAAATGGAAAAAATTAAGTGTGGAAAATAATTTCATTTTCCCTGATACACCGTAATAAAGAGCTTTTTTGAAGATAAACAAGATTCTGTGTTCGCAGAGGTTTGTGCTTTGGAATGGTCACCAAATCTCTTAGAGAAAACTTTTCTTCAGCGGGAAAAGCCTCCAAACAATCGTTTACCTCAGCAGGTACACATCGTCCCTGAGGGATTGATTAGGCAACAAATCGCGGAATTCGCTCCGTGGTCTGCGATTGTAAGCGTTATGGAGGAATAAAAGACGGTGCTCATCTCCTATTGTTTGGAATTCGCTTATTAATCACAGCGCCCTATCGAAAGCGAAAGGAAAATGTTATGGCAAATAATTATTCAATAAAAACGGCGCGTAGCTGCTTATTCATGTATATTAAACCCCCATATCCCTTAAAGAACCCTATGAATCAATAGCGCTGACTGTATTTCAACTAGTCGTTCGGGAGCAAGAAATCCCGAAGTTTTGCGATGTGGTTCGAAGAATTTTTGATGACACACTTAGGATGAAGGATATCTTTGCATTCTCCAACTAATAGTGCAATGACACTTGCATGAGATGTGAATGATTTCTGCAGCAACATCCGATATTTTCTTATTTGCGTCTGATGAGAGAAATCTTACAATAAGTTATATACCATGTTATACCATTATGACGCTATTATTATTTTTTAGAAAGGTCTGTACTAAAGCAGTATATTGAAGAGGTATAATTAATTTAAGCCGCCACAAGCTCGGATACTAGTCTTTGCAATGTTAGGGGATTCTATCATCTGACTAACAGTGATATAGAGAAGTAAAGCCTCAAGGGATCGGCTGAACCGAGGGACTGTGTTACAGAAGAGTCCTGGAAGGCGAAACAGACGCTTGCGCGGCATTTGGATTTCACAGACGGCTCAAAACATGTCATATCATTCCCTTAATAAAGTCCGACGACGTTCTGCGCTTCACTGTTTCCACCATTTGGCTCCCATGAAAAACTTGCAAAAGAGTCGATAACTCTACATCTGACTCTGGTTTCGATTTGTTATATTGATAATTTGGAAGGCATACAAGCAGTACTTTTGAGTTTTGCATCGGACTACTCCAGCTTACCTTGCGGAATTTAGACGAAATCAGAGTAGCTTGATTTGTGTTGGTGATCAAATTATGCAAATAGTATCACCACAGAGGCCGGCACTTGTAATCGAAAGTGTAGATATCGTCTGTTAAGAGGATTTAATGCCGTAATTCCTACACGCGCCGTCAAGTAATGATTTCGCCGAACTGGCAGCGTATTAATTCAAATGTTAAGGGCTGGTAATCGTAAAATATTATACCGATCGCCTCAAGTGTTTCTTGAGACCTCACCAAATTTCAGTACTTCTGAGAAATTATTTTTGAGCTATGCATGAGGCATGTTGAATAGCACTTATACATTGCAACACAAGTGTTTGAGCCTTCCACCCTTCTAAATTTGAGATGGCTAGGGCAGTTGAGGTAGGGCACAAAGGAGCTTTGTTATCGCTACTGAAATAGATTATTCACTGTACGAGGTGTGAACGAAGAAATTTCACTTTGTGCGAACATCGCAGAGAGACTGCGAAAAATTGACGGTGCTACACAGGAATGCACCTTTGTGAGAAGGTTGGGACGTTTCATAAGGTGAGTAAGGAAGTGGCGGCTTAGGTGCACTTTGGTTACGTTCTTGAAAACGTTCAAATTCATTTTTCATCTCATTATTTCCGTTGTGAAAAAATTTATGGTCAAGAACTTTCTGTAGCGCAAGTTGTGCTTCATTTTGTCAATATATACCTCTTCAATGATATCTTATAAAAGCCAATTCGTAGGCGTCAGCGTATCTTTTGTTGCGATATTGTTTCTGAAAAAGTGAGAAATTCATGCCTCATAATGGCACATAAGATTGTGAGAATCAAATCTGAGCCACGGCCTCTTGAGAAAACGACACATTTGCTGGCACATCTACTCAAGTAATGCCTTTTATCTCTTCATTCTCACTACAAATTCATTGTATACATTTCCCGTTCATCGTCTCGTTTTTGTTGGCTCGGAGTCACCAAAATCTGTCGCAAGCATGTTTTTGAACAATTTCGTTCCGAACTGAACGCATTTAAGAGCTCCTGGAGCTGTTGGGATAGTCAAAGAGCTTACAGCGTGACATCACCTATGTATGGATGCTGAGCACCCTATCCGTTTATGTCTTAAATGATTTGATGCAAAAAAAGGAAATTTCTACTCGTTATGCTTACTTTTTTTTTTTAGAGTTTCATAAGGTCGTAAATTAACATTCTTGCAAATATGGCAAGGACCGCTGACCAATCCCTTCATGATTTTTACTGCTGATCACCAATTTTGACAGTGATGGATGGAGTGATGCCTGCAGGTCAAGGTAATGAAGAAAAGATTGTTATGGTACAACAAGTACTCCTAATCTTGTATAAATGTTTATGAAATGTAATTTTAGCAAAATATGCATAGCACTTGACCACTATCAAGCCCCATGACCAAGCTTTAAGACAAGGAGCATGAAAGCTTCTAATAGGAAAAAAGACCTTGAAAGATCATTGAGACTGAGATTACGAAGAAGAGGGTCCTAAAAACAGACAAAATTATTTAGGATCGGAATTTAGTTTATACCTGTACATTACAAAAGTATAGAACCACGTTACAGAGAGTACGAGGCGCTTCACCGTCACTGATTTCACAACTTTGCCTCTTCCAATGGTTTACTCTTACGGCACCCAATAATCCATACCTTCCCTGGTCTGCACCTAACGACCGGCCGCAGCTAGTGGTTTTGTGGAACGTTCTGTAATGCAAGCGGTGAGCTTCCAAATCTTAGATGTCAATCTGTTGTCACAATTGCACGGAAAGACGTGAAGGGCGAGCTGAGGTTTTTGAAATTACTCTAAGCAATTAGTTTCTCATGACTTGAGGAAACATTATATAATTTGATAAGAGACGCTTACAGAATACACCATCTAATGGATACAAAAATTGTTCTTCAGGTCTTTGATGTTCTTGAACGCGACCAGAGGTCGCAGCGCGCACGTCCTACCCGATGCTGTGATCTCAGCCATTTCTGGGCCAACTCAACGTTACGATTAACTACCAAACCAATGAAATGCCAGATGTTAGTGAAGCCAGAGGAACATGTGTGGGTCTTTAATACTGAACACATTTGGATGATTGCAAGCGGAACTATAGCAGGACGATGATAACTGTAGGAATATGTTGATTAATCAGTAGATTTCTTCAAAAAGAAAATTTGTGCTCGAGATCACTTTTAACTTTTCTGCTTTCAATTGTAATGGAAGAACGTGTCCTTGAAGACCCTACAGTATTTGCAGTAATGATGAATATGCCAAGCTGCCTTGTCGTCGGCAGTGCGGTGACGGCAGTCTGCATGCTAATGCGGCACGAAAAATGTGTGGGATAGCAGACCCGGCGGTTTACGATAACGGCGATCGACAGTACACACTTGACAATTCCAGGAACTCTTTCGGTTCGAACAGCTTTTCCTCTCTGAACAAAATTTGTTTTGTAGAAGTGAAATATTGTTGTAGACACGAACACCATCATGGCGAAACTGGTCGAGAATGATGTGGCAAAACGTAGTGGACAGAGCAGTTCGAATGGTGACAACGTTCATTTGGATCACATTTCCTCTCGGCACGGGCCACTGTCGGTGGAAACTGAAAATGAAGCGCATTGTTTTTGTTTAGAATAAATGCTTCATTTATCCGAAACTTCTGTGTAGCATTTGTAGCAGAAATAGAGCTTAAATCTCACAAGTGCTGACAAATCAGAGTAATGCAGAAATAATATTGAAGTGTGTAAAGTAATTTATTTGAATTTAGCGTTTTCCATCGGAAGTGATTGAGAAATTTGCAAATTGAGGTAAGCTGAAAAAACTTTTTTCTTTTCTAAAATTTGATGAAGTGCTTACATCGATGCTTCACTACTTGGCACCTTATCTTAGATTCATCTTACAGACTAAATGTGGTGTATTTTCGAATTGTGTCACACAAGACCGGTGACAGCTCTCATATAACTCTAAATAAAGTGAGGTAATAATAGTTGTAAGAATGACTAGACTGTTGATCTCCTTTCTATTGATTTCTGATGCAAGCAAAATATTAGCCAAGTATCCAGAAATTGCATGATATATACGCTAAGCCCTGACGAAGGCGTTGCACCGAAACGCTAGCCATCAAATTTTGAGGAAGAAGAAGTATAATTCTTGCACAAGATTTGAAATAAAAAAAAAGAATTGCAAGAACTTTTACATTGCTGAGGTTTAAAAAGGTAGTAGTACTTTTGCAACGGGTCGTGCAAAATTAAGTAAAGTTAAAATTCGATGTTAGCATTACGACAGTACTGAGCTATCTTCAAGTGGAGATCGTCGAGCACTTATTACGTCACATCTTAATGCCGCAGCTGCATAGAAAGGAATTCTGATTGATTTTAAGCACGTAATTTCCTCATCATACTTTTGCTCAGCGAAGATGCGCAATACCACTGAATTGAGCACGAATAAAAATTATAAGAAAACACTTGTTCAGTTTTCAACCTCCCTCGTCGCCTCATCTTCAGACGGGCAGCTCACACGTAGCACCTCTAAAGGCAATCTTTCATTTTCCAATAGCTTAACATCTCTTCAAATCTTTTACTTGAATCAATGATGGGAAAGCGTCTTGAAGTGCCCTGGGAATTGTTTTTCTCCTGAGTCCGATCCAGAGCGGACCGTGGATGTCTGTCGGAGGATGAATTGCTCTGGGCATCATTTACATCGTCACCAATCCACGAACTGCAAGAACATGTTCAAGTTACTACTAATATAAGAATAAGAAAGATTAAAATCGTTTGGACGACTCTGTTATGAGAACGATAACAAAACAAGCGACGGCTGCTTGACAGGTGTCATTTTCTCAAAAAATAAGTCTAGAGCCTCAAAAATAGTGATAACTTGCTCTCTATTGGTAATAAGACAAAGCCTAATACACCAAAGCAGTCACTCTAATCGCTTTTATATTTTTAACCCACAAAAAATTAGCGCTTTCTCACCAGCTGCATTCGTCCCGGAGAGATTTATGCTGTGGTACGAGCTTGGACATGACGCTAATCATCCCAACTGTTAACGAGTCCTGACAGCACATTTCAAGCTTTATGAGGTCTCTTATGACACTTATAAGGTGCTGTACATGCGTTTCGGCCTTTCAGTCTCATTAGCAGCACCGCATCTTGCGGTCCAGTAAGTTTTTGACAAGGGATACACTTTTTACATATAAAGGAACCGATTCAAATTATTCACTTTCTGCGCACTGTAAGAGACTCGTAGCAGACCTCATTAAAGGCTCAAAATATGCTGTAACGAAGTTTTGATTTTGAGCGAGGTTAGAAAATGTTGGCTGAGTGCCGATATATATATATATAATATATGCATATATATATATATATATATACGTATATATATATTGTGCGGGGTGCTTAAAAAGCTCATTATGTATTATGATTGGTTGAGTCTGATATACATAAATATATATATATATATATATATATATATATATACATACATACATATACATATATATATTTTACGGGGTGTTTAGAAAGTTCATTATATATTTTGCATTCGTTTGCACAAATGCTATATCGCTCGAATCGCATCGATAATTTTATTGAATTCCATGTCAAATTTTCGTTTACAATCTTTTTTATTTGTTCGCCTATTTTCATATGAGCTCAAAATATGGATCGTAAATTATGACTTATCGCGCAGTTTAATGAGCTGCAAAAATGGAAATGAAAACGGCAAACCTTGTAAAAATAACTTCTTTAACTCAAGAATTGTCTACAGAGCCGTGAAATATTACAAAAGACTGGAGCGATTGGCGACAATCCTCGAAGAGGTCCCCAACCACAGCATCTAGTACGGAAACGTTCGGAGCATCCGTCACCAAATTCCACGAAATCTGCTCGAAAGCACAAATCTCGGTATTCCGAGAAAGTACTTGTTTCCTGAAACGAGCTTCTTTGCTGCATCTGAGTAACGAAAATAGAGTTGAGTTTTACACTCGGTGAACTTCGACACAATTTTGGCTGAACAGAGCTTTCCCTCTGAGCTACTAGTAATCACTATATAGCGAAAATCTCATCGATCCCAATATTGTACCTGTTGCATGAAAAAAGCTCTTCTTATGTACTACAGCAGAGAAAATAAGACTGGGTTTCACATTAAAGGCGCAATTCTTGTCGGTAAAGGTGTGTGAATGCCTCTTTACCGATCGCGCAGCGCGATTCACATGTGACGCACAAATTTTGTTATGAAATTTACCGTTTTTTTTTCCGCTTTGAGAAAAACTTCAATTAAATTCTAAGGCAACGATATTCAAAGATTTCCTCTGCACGTTTATATGTTTTTTCGTAAAATAGGCCTACGCCGCTCAAAGTTAGGCCTCTTACAGATTGATTTGGCAACTGGCCTTATAAAATGACAATGAAAATTCGAAGCCCACATTGCAACAAGAACACAGCTTTTCTATAGCTTCATTATGAAAAATTTAAAAGTCTTTATGAAATAAGGGAGAAATTTTGAATAATTAGCAGAAAATACACACTATAAAGCGCGCTGTGTGTGAAACGTAATTGTATTCTAACTTCGCTCGACAAGCCTGTCTAAAAAGCAGGTATGATGTCAAAAGTATTGAGATCGAAGCTTCTGAGTGATTACCGAAGATCTAGCAAAAAAAGTCTTCATCCAGTCTCTGCAAAAATTGCTTTTAATAACAGAATAGTGCCGAATGATCCCACAAATATGACGAGATTTTCAACCACATTCATAATGATATCACTGTTTGCCACAATCTCGACAGTGTTTGTATGTGAAGTGATGCCTATGGGCCAAGTTGCTAAATAGCAGACTGTTATGGACCCCAGAATATTCCCCATCTTAACCCTTTCGAGACCACGGACTCAACAGTTTGCATCTCTGACCTCCAGCGAGTTGCGTTTAACAATGGAGTGCGTTGAGTCTATCATTGCGTCCTAACTTAACGTGTTGCGTCTAACAGTGGCGCGCTGGGGGTTAGACGCCATTGATAGACGAAACACACTGGGGTCAGACGTCAATGTTATACACAATACGCCCGGATTAAACGCCATTGTTAGACGAAGCACGCTGGGCTTTAGACACGTAAAAGGTTAGATTCGAGATTCCGAAAGGATTAAGTAGAAGTTCACAAAATTTAGTTAAAATTAATACATTTTGTACTTCATCAACAGTCAAACCCTTTTGTTCAATCATTTAGTTGAAACAATCTAGAAAAAATAGAAACGAGGCAGGCCATGGAGATGAAGATCGACAATATCAAAAGGAAAAAAAGCCACTAGAATCAGAATTTAGTTTTGATTATAAAAAGCACGAAATTTTGTTTCACCGAGTAGTAGGCCCATCACCGTCACGAGCCTCACAACTTTGCCTGTTCATATGGCCCACTCATCCGCAGCAACCAGTTTTCCTGGTGTAGCACCCAACGATGAGGAAGATAGAAGTTTTGTGGAACGTCTTGTAATGCAAACAGTGAGTTTACAATACTTATAAATCAAAAGCATATTTTTTGACAAATTCTGAAAACGTAGGACGGAAGCTGGAACTTTTGGAGTTTTTACACCGACCGCGCGCTCTTAATTACACTTCACTGAAAGCAAGAAAAGCATATGAACGTGTAGAAGAAATTCTGTAGTATCAAAATATACGTTTCACTTGGAGCTTTGGAGTATCGAGATCACACATTCCGCCTTGAAATTTTACTAGAACATGGGAACATGAATCAAATAAAAAAATTGCTTACCAAATGCCATTGTGCAGGATCAATCACATTGTCTACTCACAGCCGTTCGCATAACTTAGCCAACAAGCAGTATGCGGCGTGTTTGGCGCTCAACTGTAGTTTCCTTGCTGCATGCTATGAAACGGTCTCTTCAGAAAACAAGCAGTATTGGAATTGTAGAAACTAACGCTAACGAAATGATAGCTGATAGTTTGAGCGAAGAGCACTGTCGTGCAAGAGATACGAATTTCTACACAGAATTATATTTCTTCTGCTACTTGGCTATTTAAAATGACCTTTTCGAGAAACAATGAAACGAAGTCTTCAAAAATGATGCTATCAAGTGATAAGTGAGACATTGAAGGAATAGTCTGTCTTTCTCATAAGCACAATGATGGAGACGCGTGTAAATATGATATTATTTTTTGTGCTACAGTTTTGTAAAAAGGCCTTCCTAAAAAAAACAAGCATATTTCAATTCTCCAAGATCTGAGATTCCAATGACTACTGGAAGTTTATTTGAGCTCTCTTTCAAAAATTCGTTCATGGAAAAGGAAAACGAAACTTATTCAATTAAAAGATGAATAATGATGGTTTATGCCCACTTTGCATCAGCTCAAAACTACAAGCATAACTCTAAAAGACCTAACATAATAAAATAAATAACAAACAGCTTTTAAAGATTGCACACAAGATAATTAGTTGCATATTTGGCTTTCACAGCGACTCGTGGTAGGCTATCGATGTATCTTGCCAATGCTGCTATCTGCCTCGGCAATCTGGTACCAAACTCACCGAACCCGGTAAAAATGGAACACCTGAGGAGCTTTTTGTGCGAAATTGAAACATCGATCACGTGTTCATCGCAACTACTGCGCTTGAGAAAAACTCGAAGAACTTGAGATCGGGGCTTTAGAAGGATATGAAGGTGTATCTTCTGAACTTTCCAGATAGCTCTAGAATGGAAAAAGAAAGACATTCGACTATGAATAAGTGAAGAGGAAAGAAAAAAGGAATGTAGAGAAGGTATAGGCGAAAGTGGCTAAAAAAATTAGGATTACCTGTATCATTAGTCGTTTCGTTGATCGTCGAGTGATTCAAGCAGGCACCAGTAACGCCACCATTTTTTCCTATCGCGTGCAAGAGTAACCTAGTGGGTCCTCTTTGCTCTTGGTATTCTAGGCATTATATCTATCTTCTGTGCTTTTTTCAAAGAAATCGGACTATCGAGTCGATGGTCTTCCTATAAAGCGCTCATTATCCGGAGAAATCCAGTCGGTAACGGCTCTCGTCCATCGGTTGGTTGAAACGCATCACGTTTCCGGCCCACCTTATCTTCGATATTCTGATGTGTGGAGCGGCATTTTTGGTTTTCGATCGTTGACGTAGGTCAGAACTTTGGATTCTTTCTTTCATTTGCATGATACGGGATATTCCTAGCATTCGTAAAGTTCGCCAACCGCTTATAGTTAATGCTCAACTCTGGAGCTAGATCTTTCATCATTTGATTTCTCGACACAGATAGACGTAGCTGGAGCATTCGGTTTCGTTGAGCGTGAAAGGGGCACTTAAAAACCATCCGTTCCTCATGAACCTCGTTTTATTTACATTTAGTTTAAGGCCAATCTTTCTACAACCGTTATCGAAATAGGTCAACATTCGCTCTGCTCGGCGGATGTTTGGTGTTATGAGAACGATATCATCAGCAAACCGAAGATGGTTTGATTGTCCACCGTCGATTTTCTCCCATATCTTCCTATTCGAATTTTTCAATGACATTTTGTAGGGTGGCAATGAATAATTTTGGTAAAATCTGTGCATTGTCGAACCCCTCTTCTTACATCAGTGGTAATTTTGTTGTAGAATGTCGATATTTTGGCAGTGAAATTTTGAATAGCTCATGAAGGGTCGTTATGTACCGAGTAGGCACGCCTTGGTTACCCGGAGTCTCTATAAGCGCTTCTGTTTCCACTGAATCAAAGGCTTTCTTCAAGCGATGATAGTAAGACAGAGCGCTAATTTGTATTTCGTGTAATTTCAATGAGTCTGGAGATCCTGTGGATGTGATCTATGGTACTAAACTCTTTTAAAATCCTGATTGTTTGCAAGGCTGTCCTTCTTCCAGTGTTCTGCCAATCCTTTTTAGGATGACCGGAGTGAAAAGTTTATAGATATCGAGCACCAAGCAGATTGGGCGATAATTGCTTATGCCGTGAAGATTTCCCTTTTTGAACAATCTTGCTGGTTTTTCAATAATTGAGAGCATTGCATTCTGAGTAGTAGCGATTGAAAAGCCCAGCCAGTGTGCTTATGAGACTGGCGGCAGGTTCTTCAGGTGTTTCGGTGTATAACTGTGCGAACTAGGTCTTGGTCTAATCTTCACAGACGATGTAACATGCGGGATTTTTTTAAAAGGGATGACCGGGATGACAACAGATTAATCCTTCGTCAATTTATATAGCGCTAAGTGGACATTGTTAGCGAATAAAACTGAGTGGTAATAATGGGTGATCTTCTGTAATGCCCTTCTTGAAGCTGTGAGTTCTGTTCAGGACGTCGGAAACGATGATCTCCGTCTTGTAACTGGCGAAGCTTCGCTGGGCTTTGCGAATGTTTTTCCGGCGTCTGCAACTTCTACAATAATTGCTGCCCGTCTCCCATTGAGGTCATCTTTTATTGATTCTATGCAGCGTTTAACAAGTTCGGAAGTAAAGGTTCGGTTGTCTGTAGCACGCGCAATTCCACATTGACTATCAGCTTGAGTGTCCACGAAGATAAGCGCCTCTTCGCGACTTTAGAACTCTCGGCTTTCATAACGTTAACATGAAGATATTTAACGAGCCACTCGTATTCTCCGTCAATGTTGTCGATAATGGTAGCTTCACAAGAGTAGACTAGTGACTTGAATACATCCCGGCTTATAGTAGTTTTGGGACTTTGTTGTTTGAACTTAGCAACTTTCTCTCCTCTCCTCGAAAAACGGAGCGTTGCTTGAAGAAGACAATGGTCTGATCCCGCGCAACACTTAAAAAACAACAGCGACATCGGTGAGGTAAAACTTTTGATTGACTGGGATGTGATCTATTTCGTTATGGTATTCTCCATTGGGAGACTCTCAAGGCCTCCGTTTAGAGTGCGGCTTTGGTATTGTGAGTTAAAATGGGTGGTTTGGATCGCCTTGATAAACTCACCTAGCTTCTTACCCTGTTCATTCCAATCTAGTTCGTAGTTCCCAAATTAACATTGTCCAAACAACCTCTGGATCCAATTTTCGCGTTAAAATCTCCAACAGTGACTCTGAAGAATGTATGGCCTTTTATAAATTTCAAGGTCCATATAGAACGCTTCGAACTAATCTTCGTCATAGCTTGATGTTGGCGCGTAAGCAACGAAGACGATCGAAGCTGGCAATGGTTCACATCGTTTTAACCGCAATCGTCCGATACGGGTTATAAGTTGTTCAAATGAATCGAGGTTCACAATCAAATATGATTAGACGAGTACGCCAACACCGTCGACACTTCTGCCATCGCATGCTCCAAAAAACATCTCTTCTGCAGTCTTAGTCATAAACAGCGTGAATAAGGTGGCGTGTTCTCTTCTCGGCCAAGCCAATGATGTTTTACATTTTCTTTCTTGCTTAAATCAATAGATTCTCTGTAGCAGATTGTGAGCAAGTGTTCCTGCATTATATGTACAGATAGTCATTTTAGTCCGCTTCGATTTTGGCAGCTATTTTGGCCCTGAGATTCTAGCAGCCTCTTCATACTCGTCCTACCCGGCGCTGCCTTACCAAGGCTCTTTCGGGGTCAGAAGAATGAGGCCCGTATTTATTGCAGTTTTTAGCTTTTAGATACTCAAAAAATAGCTTGCTAGGCTCTAAACGTGGGGACTGGATACTGACGAGTAGCTTTCTACTCTCTCTCAAAAAGGCGCAAGGAGCCTATTTGTTGTAGGTGACTTCTAACTGCCTCCCATGTACTCTCAGCAGCTTTATTGCAGGTTTTTGGCCAACTTGACTCGTACAAATAAAGCTTTGTCAAATTGGCGCTGCAAAAGCAGGAAGCTTATTTCCGAAATTCTCTTGCGCCTTTGGAAAACACACGATCGCGTTTCGTTGGCGTTTAATACCCCAATCCGCTACCTGGAGACGCGTCGCGTGCCCTCTCAACTACCGGGCGGGATCCTTCGAAAGAGGAAGATTCGAGGTAAAATTAGGATGCCGGCAAAAACCATAGGAGGTGTGTGTACAGAATCCTCAGTCTGATTGTCTTACTCAGATGAGATGGGTGAAACATCAAATCTGAATTTATACCATTCGATATCGCAATGCTTGCTGGTCCAAACGCTGTGCTAATATCCTGAAAAGACCGTTTCTTTGCAACGTAGCAGGTAAAGTAAAATGATTGGCACGCACGACCAAGGTGGTCTTTGGCCAATTCACGTGTCGCTTTGTGACGCGGCCACGTGAAGCTGACGCAACGTCGCAAGACCTGTCCACAATCGATCGATTATCGCTTTAGTGCACGTGGTCCTCTTAGCCAGTGGCACGTGAATGAGCTAAAGACCAATTTATTCGCACATGCTAATTGTACATTTTGTCTGTTGCCTAGCAAACAAGCGATCTTTTTTAAATGAAAGCACAGCGTTGGAATCAGTAAACATTGCGGTATTGAATGATTACTAGTTGTCCTAAGAAAAAGCTCTGTTAGGCAAGAAATATGCGTGTCTATGTCTAGGTTTACGTTGGATCTCACGGCGTTATAAGAGGGCGTTTTAAAAAACCGGCCACGTGGGCTGTAACCAGAAGTCTCAGCTTTTAAAGGCTTACTGACACTCCTGTGAAAATTTCCTTTCCAGCGAATGAGATCGGCTTTCATTTGTCTCCTTATAACCGAAATGTACCAAATTTTTTGTATCAACTATATGTCAGCTTGATCATAAAGGAATATTGATTCAGTCGGACATCATCACTATCACTATCATCACTACCACTATCATCGCAATCACTATCATCTATCAAAGGACACACGTGATTGATGGGGGTGAGGCCAGAAGGTGAGGCGGCCCAACACGCCCTATGGGTCCTCTGCGCCTCAACCGGTTAAAAGACAATTCAGACTACTTATACCAACACATGATAATAGGAAAGAAATGAAATAAAATAGACTAGGTTTGTAGAAATAAATGAGCAAGATAAAACAAAACAAATAGACAGATGCTAAGCGATGAGACAACCACTACATTACTTGAACATCGTTCAAAATATTGGCTTTCGCGGCTGTTATTAGTTAATGTGAACCCAGTGCAATGATGGCTACTACGCTGCTAACAGGTCCAAAAGAATATCAACTTTCGTCTTACTGTAACAATTTGTATTACACCATTGTTCCATTACGTAATCGTACACTATCAGAAGTCCTTTTTAGGTATTCTTTATCAGTCTCGATGATCTGCGTCTAAGCCAAAGTTCATATCCAATTGGATAGGTTGGAAGAGTAAGGCTATGAGACGGAGTGGAGTATGCGAGTCCAAGTGGCCAGAACATTGCAATATCAAACCAACCGCTGCTCCGGCCCTTTACGCCAGTTTTCGATGTTTTTCTATTTTGAAGCTTTTTTTTATATTCAACAGTCCTACTATAGCATTCAAGCACTTCCGATCAAAGGTCCACCTAAATTTCTCTGCGCAATTCGACGCTCCAGTGTCAACTTGTCCCTTGTTCATGTTTTAAAGCACTGAGAGGTTGAAGTTGAATGGAGTGGCTGTTTCTATGTACTAAGCATTTCTTAATTGCCAATAAACTACTAGGAGCCATTATTTCTGAGGTTCAAGACTTTTACATTAAGCGGGGCCTTTTTTTTCTTTCTTTCATTCGAAAGTGATCAGATGGTTGCTATTTTTGATCTTATCTAGTAATTCTTCGAGTTACATTTTGCAGGATGTTAATTCGGGCGGTGAAGTAAGTGATGACCACAACGGTTCTTCTCGCAATGGAATAGGGCCCACCATCGCGCGGATCAGCCTCAGGAGGCGTAGCAGCGGTTCCACGGATCCGTTGCTACTTCTCGAGGCAATGACAGGACATTCCCACGAACAACTTTTCAACATGCCTTACAGCTGCAGGCCCTTCCAAGCATGGTAGATGCTACCGCGTCGCCAGGTCAGCGTGAAGTCGGGCAGTTTCGCAACTCGTTTGATCCTCAGGAGGGCTCTTGGTCACCCTTTTTGGTGCGACGCTTTGATTCATATGAATTCCTTTCTTTCGTTTTTATTAGTTTTCTATCGTTTGATCAGCACAATTGTAAGCGGAGCTTTAAGACGACGGCGGTTGAGCCACTCCAAAAGGGTTCTGTTTGACCCGCCGTCGAGGGATGGGTTCCAGTTCCATATACATATATCCTAAAATATCGACATATATTCACATATACATACATAACATATATTCACACACGTTTCCACCTTCGGTGTTCTGTCCTGTCTGGGGCAACGCATGATCGCATACCTGGCGTCCGTCGCCTAGTCAAGCCTCGCAGCAGGATTCAAATCATCGGTTCACATTTATCAGTGTTACGATATTATATTACTCACCGAAGCACTGTCGTTATATTATGCTGTTGTTGTATTGATTAATATTAGTACTGTGTTTACATACTAGATTGTCTTTTTTTCCATTGCAATAAAGTAATTTCTATTCGTGCCTTAGCCCACTTCAAACCGGGAGTGGCAATCACTTCAATCAATTGATCACACACAGAGTCCAACTCAGAGTGGTTGGACAAGCAGTGGTAATGGCTTCAGAACCTCTGCACAGGGAAAAGCGATTCTCAAAACTCTTCACAAGAAAATGAGTACGAAGTTACAGGAGTGATACTGGTTGTAATGGTGGTGGATGACAGTACAGGGGCAATTTGGCGCCCGTAGGTGAGTGGTCGTTGTGATGGCGCTTTCGAGCGCCCATGGAGTCGATCTCCCTCCTCTTGAGTATTTCCGTAGTCAACAACGAAAGTTTTACAGGACTCTATCCATTTAGACTGCAAGGAGGCGTGCTAATCATTATTAACGACGTTGTCAAGAAGACAGATGAAAAATAGCGAATTGAATGCTAAAGCACTGGTAGCCGTACACTTTAAAAACACTGTGAAGATGGATTAAAGTGCTCAAAAAAAGTGCGTATGGATAAGAATAATAATAGCAATGATAGATAATATATTAAAATGATAGTGATGATTGCTGATAACGAAATAGCAACAAATTTATTGAAACATCTTCATTGAGCTTCAGCACAGAAACAATGCGTATTCCACACACTATCATCTTAATCCAAAATCATTTCGTGAAATTCGTATACCACCTCTAGAGAATCCTGATGAGTTTGAGTATTTGGTGCAAGATATACCCACAGGAGGAAGCTTGAATATAACAAGAGCAGCTTGTGAGATTTGAAACGATAACAAATGTACGTCAACAGATGCTAATTAGTAAGTCTTCGACTGTAGCTTGGAAATGATTTCTCTTTAATCACGGTAATACTATTAGAATCATAATACCCCTTGTGATTTAGCTAATGTCACGAGGTCACCATAAATGTCACAATGTCACCATAGACGAGGCGACAGTGGCATTAGATAAAAAAAAAGAAGAAGGAGTAAGAAGAATGAGGGTATAAGCTCAAAACGTGCCAGAGTTAGATAGGAAGCTCTACAACTTGTGCTTTTCCGTATCCGAGAGCGAACGCTTTACCCGAGTGTTTGCTGGACTATCGATTTTATCCCACCACCCACCTCCACCAAAGATTTCTCGATGATACCGTCCTCATTAAATTTTTTACTTAAACATGGTGGTGTATTAGGGTCTTGAGAGTCTTGAGAATTGCTTTTCCCTGTGCAGAGGTTCTGAAGCCAATACCACTGCTTGTCCAACCACTCTGAGTTGGGACTCTGTGTGTGATCAATTGATTGAAGTGATTGCCACTCCCGGTTTGAAGTGGGCTAAGGCACGAATCAGAAATTACTTTATTGCCAATGGAAAAAAAGACAATCTAGTAGTAAACACAGTACTAATATTAATACTACAACAACAGCAATATATAACGACAGTGCTTCGGTGAGTAATATATATTCGTAACACTGATAAATGTGAACCGATGATTTGAATCCTGCTGCGAGGCTTGACTAGGCGACGGACGCCAGGATGCGATCATGCGTTGCCCAGACAGGACAGAACACCGAAGGTGGAAACGTGTGTGAATATATGTTATGTATGTATATGTGAATTATGTCGATATTTTAGGTATATGTATATGGACTGGAACCCATCCCTCGACGGCGGGTCAAACAGAACCCTTTTGGAGTGGCTCACCGCCGTCGTCTTAAAGCTCCGCTTACAATTGTGCTGATCAACGATAGAAAACTAATAAAAACGAAAGAAAGGAATTCATATGAATCAAAGCGTCGCACCAAAAGGGTGACCAAGAGCCCTCCTGAGGATCAAACGAGTTGCGAAACTGCCGACTTCACGCTGACCTGGCGACGCGGTAGCATCTACCATGCTTGGAAGGGCCTTCAGCTGTAAGCATGTTGAAAAGTTGTTCGTGGAATGTCCTGTCATTGCCTCGAGAAGTAGCAACGGATCCGTGGAACCGCTGCTACCCTCCTGAGCTGATCCGCGCGATGGTGGCCCTATTCCATTGCGAGAAGAACCGTTGTGGTCATCACTTACTTCACCGCCGAATTAACATCCTGCAAAATGTACCGAAGAATTACTAGATAAGATCAAAAATAGCAACCATCTGATCACTTTCGAATGAAGAAAGAAAAAAAAGCCCCGCTTCAATGTAAAAGTCTTGAACTCAGAAATAATGGCTCCTAGAAGTTTATTGGCAATTAAGAAAATGCTTTAGTACATAGAAACAGCCACTCCATTCAACTTCAACCTCTCAGTGCATTTAAAACATGAACAAGGGACAAGTTGACACTGGAGCGTTCGAATTGCGCAGTAGAAATTATGTGTGGAAGCCTTTTGATCGGAAGTGCTAAACTGCTATATTGTTAGGACTGTTGAATATAGAAAAAGCGTCAAAATAGGAAAAACATCGAAAACTGGGCACACGTAAAGCTGCCGGAGTCAGCCGGTTGGTTTGATATTGCAACTGGTCTGGCGCCACTTGGACTTCGCATACACCACTCCGTCTCATAGCCATTACTCTTCCAACCTCCAATCCAAATTGGATTATGAGATTTGGCTTAGACGCAAGATCATCGAGACTGATAAAGAATACCTAATAAAGGACCTGTCTGATGAGTGTACGATTACGTAATGGAACAATGTGGTAATACAGAATTGTTACAGTAAGGACGAAAGTTGATATTTCTTTTGGAC